>JNDP01000891.1:0-90788 GCA_000696975.1 Apophysomyces trapeziformis B9324
GGAGCTGTAGAAAGACGCTCAGGGATTTTTACCATTCGAACAGGTGGCACAAAGAAAAGGTGATACAAGATCTCTACAAGGAGAGAGTATACGATAGAGTGGCTGCAAACGAGAGAAGAAAGATCGCGATGGAAGCGGGGCCACATGATAGCGGAAGGAGGGTAATACCAGTTATGGCGATTGGTACCCAAGGGACGTGTGCTGGGTCCAGACTGAAAGGCCACCCTAAGCGTGGAGGCAAATGGTTACGGGCGAGACACCGTAGGTACACCCCAGTGGCAATGACAGATGAGCATCGTAGCTCGTAAACATGCGTCTTCTGTTTTCAGAAGATAATTCATCCAAAAGGGCGTCGTTACAAGGAAACTAAATGGCGTACTATGAATGGAAGCTCGCGCTGCGTCAACTCGAAGTGCGTTACTTTTAAAGCAGGGCGTACGACTCAAAATCGCGACGTTCAGGCCGCCGTGGCCATCGGACTAGCGGCGATCAGCAACCTTTTTTCTGCAGAGAGAACAACGTTGCTACCATTTGATCCCAACCATTTCGACGCTGGAATATCCAACATTGCCGATGCCACCGTTCAAAGGTAACCGTCATGTTAAAGTGTGGCAGCTCTAACAGCTATTATATCTTTATTATAGGTGCGTACAGTCGTCTTCAGAAAGCCACCATACTGGTAGGTGTTGCTGTTAGTTATCTACGCAAGTAAATTGCTTATTTTATAAACAGGATGCGAAGGCCGGCATCCGTCGCTATGACGGACATATAACAGGTTTTTCTTTAATTCAGTCTCATTCTGTGACTCACAACAATGCCTATTATAGGAATTTGTTATACTGTAACTGGACATCATTTCAACTCGCTTAAGGTTACGATGGATGAGCTGGACAAAAAGAAGAATATGAAGGGATATCACTGGTCTATGGATAATGCTCCTATTTATAAGGCAGATGATATCTTTGTAGGTTGACATTGAGGCTGGAATCTATTGCTACACAGGATTTGTTTGCGACATCTGCTCAGGTACGGTGAGGCAATCCTCCAACATCAATGCTCTGGCGCAAGATCTCGTCTGACTGCGGATTATAAATATATTTCTCTCATCAAGTCAGACCGCAAAATCTTGCTCGCCTTTCAGAGACACACGGTGGGTAAAGGTACTGTATAGGCTCATTGATTTTCATTTCATGCTAGAGCCTAGCATGAGAGCATACATGACCACTTTGAGTAAGACCAGCGCGCTCTGTGTACGTTAGAGCGGCGGTATCTCTGGTTTGCAGAAGTCGGTCGACGAGCTGGACTTACTCATTGCAAAAGAAACCTGTAGCGATCGGTGCAGCTCTATCACGCATTCTGGGGATGATACAACCATACTCTGACCATTGTCGATCTCCGCAAGCAACGGGGCGGACCCACAAACCTAACAAGGTGGTGATTTATGATTGGCAGAATTTGCACTGATGTGTTGATTGGCTCCTGGAAAACAAAAAATAATAAAATCGATGGGGCCCTCTCCTCTGGCTGGCTTTTTGTTCCTCATCCCACACGTTATACATAGAAAGTCATGGGTTGTAAGTGGTTGGCCGCTTCGTCTTGCTTGAAAACTTTATCTTATTTCGTTCTTGACCAGTCCGGGTTCTCCATCTCGTGCGGCCTTTTATGGCCATCTTACCCGAAATCGCGACACCCGATCGCAAGGTAACTAGGCGGATACACGAAAAAAAAAATTCCCCCCACATAGAATAATTGTTGTTGGATGTTACGCGTAGAGAAGTAGCATATTGATACATTTATTATGTTATACGTTATTTTAGGTGCCATTTAATCAAAAAGTGATGTGGACTGCAGTGACCCTGTTCATCTTCTTGGTCATGTCTCAAGTTCCTCTGTACGGCATCATGTCATCCGATTCGTCCGATCCTCTTTTCTGGATGCGTGTCATCCTGGCTTCTAACCGTGGTACTCTTATGGAGCTGGGTATTACTCCCATTGTTACCTCGGGCATGATTATGCAACTTTTGTCTGGTGCCAACATCATTGAAGTCGATTACAGCTTGAAGGAGGACAGAGCGTTGTTCAGCGGCGCTCAGAAATGTGAGTAAATTTCCTGCTTTTTTCTTTCAGCGTTACTGACTGGTTATGCCAATCAAGTGTTTGCGATGATTATTGCTTTTGGACACGCTACGGTATCGGTTCTCACTGGTTTGTATGGAAGTCCTAAGGGCATCGGTGCTGGTGTTTGTTTGCTCCTGATTGTGCAATTGGTGGTTGCCTCCCTTATTACGATGTTGTTGGACGAATTGTTGCAAAAGGGATATGGTCTTGGATCTGGTATCAACTTGTTTATTGCCACCAACATTTGTGAGACTATCTTCTGGAAAGCTCTGTCGCCCACCACTACTAATGCCGGCCGCGGTGACGAATTCGAGGGTGCTCTAATTGCGCTTGTGCATTTGTTGTTCACCCGTGATGACAAGCGACGTGCATTGAAGGAAGCATTTTATCGTACCAATCTTCCTAACCTAATGAGTTTGCTGTCAACTGGTGCTATTTTCGCGTTGGTCATCTATCTTCAAGGTTTCCGTGTGGAATTGCCTGTCAAGTCCAACCGTGTTCGTGGTCAGCGAGGCACCTACCCCGTGAAATTGTTCTATACCTCCAACATGCCAATTATGCTTCAGTCCACCATGACCTCCAACATCTTCATGATTTCTCAGATGCTCTACAAGCGCTTCGACACTAACTTCTTGGTCCGTCTGTTGGGTGTGTGGGAACCTGAAAAGACTTCACAACAGTTGCATGCCACTGGTGGTATTGCCTACTACTTGTCTGCTCCTCACAGTCTGATGGATGCTTTATCTGATCCTATCCATGCTGTGCTTTACATTGGTATCATGCTTGCTGGCTGTGCTCTTCTGTCCAAGACTTGGATTGAGGTTTCCGGTTCCTCCCCTCGTGATGTCGCTCGTCAGCTGAAGGATCAGCAACTTGTTATTGCCGGATACCGTGATACTTCGATGTACAAAGAACTCAAGCGTGTCATTCCTGTCGCTGCCTCGTTTGGCGGTGCCTGTCTTGGTGCTGTATCCGTTTTGGCAGATATGATGGGCGCCATTGGCTCTGGTACTGGTATTCTTCTATGCGTCACCATTATCTTCCAGGTAAGTTGAAACAAGTGATTTGTGTTATTTTCCATTTTCGATACTTATACCTATGTTTTAGTACTTTGAAATGTTTGTCAAGGAACAGATGGAGAGCGGAGCTGGTATGGAGGGTATGATGATGGCTCAATAAGGGGAAAACAAGCCAATATTATTCCTGAATTTTTTTTCTTTTTTGCTTTGCGTTAAACATTTGTATCTATATTAAAAGAAAAAAAAATAATTCACATACATTAAGAAGGATTTGTCTTCCTACGTAATTCTGGACAGCAACAATGTGTCAAATCAATCCTTCACTGTGGGCCGTAGCATGTTTAACAAAACGTTTCGAGTCAAAGACACAGTAAACCACTGCCTGATACAACACCTTGCAAGACCTTAGGGACTAATAGATTTTGCTTATTAGCAACACTGTTGGTTCTGTTTGTACTTGAAAGTATTGCTGTTGAACTAAAAAGTCCAGCCAACAACGACGACTGTTCTTCAGGCTTCATCTATTCAGGAGTACACATTTTCGATGACCAGAGCATGTTCTAGTTCTGTCCTCTCACGAACGGCAACTTACTGGTCGGATTGGCGAACGTGTTCATCTGTGCCTTTCTATTCCCAGTCATCATCGCATTTGAGCTTCTTTCTTGATAAAAATATGGCATTTATACGGGAGACCTTGCACACCCTATCAAGCATCAATCAATAGTATTGATATTAATTTATACGTATTTTCTGTCTGCGCGTTATAGTGCATTTCTAAGGCGATAAAAATTAGCATATGATTATGTTATCGCTCTTATAATCCCTTTTCGGAAACAGTGACACTTCTTCCCAGAGTGGTTTGAGCAGAATCCAAAGAAGACTGGTTTGCGTTTGGAAATCCTTTTTACAGATCCTGCAATATGTAAATGACCCGGTAGTACAGCGTTTGGTCTTCCAGTACATTTAGTAGATAATGCAATCCAGAATCGAGTATCACCAGTATAGAAATTACTATGCAGTAATAGCTTGTTTAAAGTTATGCAATAAGATGAATTTCTTTAAGTAAGTGTTTCTCTATTTTTTTCATTAACTACGTTTGGGTAAAGAAATCCGTATGAAAGCCTGCATTATTCCTGCCTCGACCGCTAGATTCCGCAAAACTAAATTCCAGTCCGCAGCGACAAGCTAATTTTTTTTTAAGAAAGGCTCTCACTGTACACATAGTCTTTCACCACTCCCAGGATGGTGCCGCTGTGATGAGCTTCGACCTGTCCGAGTGAGACAGATGCATACCTTGGGGTGCTGTTTGCTCTACTGGCAATCGCGAACTCAACGGTCACTCTCTGTGCTTGCGTTGCTACTGCTAATCATTAGCGTAATACTTTACTGATACAAATACTTTAGGATTCGCGTACCGAGCACGAACACCATGATGTTTATAGGACGATCGAATTATTATGAGCGTACTGGGAAGATCTATGAAATTAATTACACCATGTCCAGGTAACCTTTAACGACAACGAGCACTGGCTTGACGACTTATGATTCTAGCATTTCAGTACTCGGTCTACCATTCTCCGGTCCGTGGAAAAACAAGAGCAGAGTTGTTTACGATAAAATTACTGACAGACAACGCATTTTCTCCATGGAATGTGCCATCCATGCTGTTCACGCATCCGTCCATCCATCTCCCATTCAGCACAATAACAAGGAACGTCTATGTGTCTATATAAATGACTTGTGACTGGATAACAATGTCTTCTGGACGTTGTCATGCTGTTAGAGTATTTGGGTGCATAAACGCTGACACTCGAGTGTCTTCATTCTACGACATGAAAAGAAATGTTTTTAGCATGAAAGGCCCGACCAAAAAAATATGGTTCGGAAGAACACTGCACAGAGGAAATGAAAGGAGAGAAGGAATGACAGCAAATGAATTGTCACTGGTCAAGTTCATCTGCTTTTCTTTTATAAAAGACATTTAATGCCTGAGGAATCACCAAGCCGGCTGTAGACTTGTAAGCAAAATCCTGTGGCATTTCCTCCTTCATTTTCTGCTGCTTTTCTAGTAGTTCGATAAAGGATTTGACAATGGACTAGTGATAGTGATATTGTTATTGACAATATAGCCTGGTAGCCCTATGGCTATATGTTAAAGTATAACCTACCTTTGCTTGTTGTGTCAGCTCCAAAATTGGCAGCAGTTTCGATGGAATCAGATTGGCCTGGATGGGAATCTCGTACTTCTTGCTTGCCAGTATTCGGCATACGTACCCACGTGGACAGTCCATCACGGTCATGTGGAACCGAAAGGCTACGATAGCTCATCAATGAGAAGACTGACCCGTGCGAAGCATAGTGCGTACCTGTTCGGTGCAAACCGACTATTCGCAATCCTCGTATGGTGCTCTCGTCGTGTCGGCCTTGGCAGCTGCCCGGACAAACATGTCTTTCATTGTCTTTGGACAAAGCAGCTGACTTTCCACGATCTCCTTCTTACCAATGGCCGCCTCCTCCTGTTTGCCGCATTCGGCCAACCCAAACTCGACCCCATTCTTCCAGAGCACCAAGTCTGGTCGTATACTAGTTGATTTGGCGCCGATTGATTTGGTACTGTGATGGCGCGATTTTCATTTGCTCGGGCTGAGGTAGCCAGGCACAATTGGTCTCTTAAATCGCCATGAGTACAATACAAGATTAAAGAACAGTACGCTTACCTTCGCGTTACTACTGGCAGCTGATGAAAGCATCGATCTAACAAGCTCCACAAGTAGACAACAAGGTCCATCTCCGAGCCTTGATCATGTAGTTTATCAATAAATCCCCATCGATAATACGAAAGCAGATGAAGGATAGTTGACTGCAACCAGTCCTCGTCAAAGCATTCCCGGGGATCGAAGAAACCGAAACTAGTTGCTGTTGTCCAAAGCTCGTGAATGACAGCTTCCTCACTAGCCTTGTCGCCTGGGATATTAAATGCGTTCAGAAAGTTCCTCGCACCGCTGTGGATTGACGGCAAGCAAGGGTCGCCCTTCTTCAAAAATTGCTTTTAGATCGCACTCTTCAAACTCCATAGACCAGCATGGATCGTCAAGACAGAGAACAAACGAGTGGACTGAGCTATAGAAATGGTAATGCTTCATAAGCTGGATCTAACGAATGCCATGGACACTTACTGTTAGTATTCACATTTCATACCAAAATTGAACATGATGTCTTCTACCACTGCTTCGCTTGGTAATTTCCACTTTTTGTCCTGGTCTAGCGCATTATATTTGAGCCTGAACGATTCTTTGGCAGTCTCTGTCAGCAAAATCGAATCGGTTTTTGATGCCTGCTAAAGAGCTAGTCAGTTTTACAGCTACCAATACAAATCCCATCGGATCAATTACACTTCTGGATGACGAACGGCTGGGTGATACAACGGATACAATAGACTTAGTGGAAGCTGTCATAATAGGTGCGGGTGGTGTAGCTAGTGTCGGTCATATAGGATTTATCAGTGTCTGATATTTCATGCAGATAGTTACATACATGATTTTGCTTATTCGGATGCTAAATACGAAAGCATTTCGAGCGCAACCGATGCCCAATCCGGCTTAATCCTTGTTTTCGGCTTGTGACATTTTGTGACAAGTGAATAAGACACAGCGTGCATAAATAAATCATACATACTATAGTAATATCAAGCTCTTGAGCCACTTTCCCGAAGCGCGTTGACCAGACATCAATAAGCCTTTCGTCGATTTGCGTATTCTCCGCGATAAACTTCCTCTGTTCTTGTACAAAGCCATGTAATGTCGGACGTTCACCTTTTTCGATTGCTGTCAGCAAATAATGGGCGATTACTGTAGCGATTCACTTAGTGGACTAGATCAACATTGACTGTACAATCCTATTACCTTCGTGATGTCGCGCATCCATGATATCAGAGGCAAAAGTGAAAATGCAGCTGCGCGCCTTTTAGGCGGTCCTTAAATTTGACGCGCGCGTATAAGTTTTTACTTTTTGAGTGTACATTGAATTCTATTGTAGGCAATGGACAGTTGCATAAAGAGTAAATTGAGCAAATATACTATACTTGCTATTTGTAAGGTTAAATCGATTTTGTTAACACAAACCTCGGAGCAAAAGGCGAGCGGAGGCAATTACGCGTGACGGGTGGAAGGGAATATTCTCAAAAACAAAAGGACAGTGAGATCTACATGGTGACCAAGACCACGGCAACAAAGGTGGCGAAATCAATATGGGCGTTGGGATCCATCACCAAGGGGACAGCATTTATTGTTACCACGTGGGAGCAAGTGAGAGTCGTAGGAGAAGCTAGGAACTGACGTGCAAGATGTGTCCAGACTGGTTGTTTAAACGGACAAGGCCAAACAAGGTGTTCTGTTGTTTCAATCAATATATCCAACACAGAAATAATGCTCTTGAAAACGTCATGGGGTTATGGCATGGCCACTAGAACGAAAGTCAGCTTCAACCACTTTAAGGGAATGTATGGGATCCTAGCAATGAAAAAAGCGCTGGCCGATAAATATCCACTGGCAAACTTTGAAACGTTCAAAATGCTGAAAGTGCATTTTCTGCATGGCCATGGTAAGCTGGTGATTGCGTAACATCTATAGAGCCGCAAATTCATTTTATCAGCAACTGCAATTTAACACTGATCGATGTTAACACCCGAACCAGGGCTGTATTTAATGGATAAAGAACGCTGTGCGGAAGTGCCGGTCGGCTTTGAGCGCAAAGCTGTCGATGTACTCCCATTCATACAATTTCTGTGTGGCATTTTGGTAAGCGGAAGTGATAAAGACTTTGTGGTCTGCTGTTTGATATAGACGTGTTTAACTAGGAATCATTGCATGAGCAATTACAGCGGCTCAGAGGCTTAAAACGAGCCATGAAAGTCAACTCGCAGAAAGACGCTATGTGAATGAAGCACCAACATCGGGCAACCATTTTTCGTATATAGTTGACCCAGTGATCGTTCGGCTCATCGAAGGCAAACACAATAAGAGAACGGCGGATAACGGGCCGCAAAGTGCACCGGGCTCCCCATCTTAATAGGTAGCTCTATATTGTGTAATCATTACGTGATCGACGCGACGACAGTACCAACTGTCGATAGTTGACATCAACGAAGAGGCAGAACTCGGACTCATTCATTTCTTATATGATGCCAATGTTCCAAGTTCTTTTATAATAGCGGTCAAATTAATCACCGACATAGCATATTTTTATTGGCAGTCTCAATTAACGTATGACAGCAACCCAAAACCGTCAAATGTACAATTGGACTACATTTGCTCTTCACTGATTAGTTTTGATCTATACAGACTATAGCTTTAGGTCGAAACAACCTTTCCCATCATGCCGTTCGATGATCTATCTCTTGACATCCATAAATAAGACCTCCAAAAAGGTTAAGACCGACATTTTTTGTTTTTCCAACAAAAACAAAATCTATTAAGCCTATTAAGCTGGTAGATTTGGACAACTTTTAACAGAGACGCATCATATTTGCAACAAAAATGTCAAATTAAGCTTCAGGACCTAGGCTTGGTTACTAAATCAAGAGTGAATTAAGGTTATCAAAGCCATATAGACCCCACTAAACAGGGACTTTTAAGCTGCTTAAGCCTAAACCAAGTTTTCCGAGATTGTATGTTACAAGCCAATTGGACCATACACGCCTATCTCAAAATTTGAAATGCATATGCTGACAGGCGAGCCGTGCCAAATGTCGCATATGCGTAATTTATATACTATACTGCTATATTCCACGACACTCATATTTCTGTAAAGGAAATTACCGTATTTAATCCTCAAATGCTATACAAAGATACTTGTAGGTCAAAGACATATGACTTTATTATAGACCTTTGTTTTGGCCTCCTCTTCATTTTGAACCTTTTCTGCCTTTTTAAACGATGCAAAGAGTAAAGATGGATCGACTAATATGTATTAATAAAAAGAAAAGGGCCAATAGGAAGTCTATGGAATCGTATAATACGGAATCAGTTATTGACGATTATCGTTGAAGGTAAAAACAAAGGGAAATGTAAGAAAGAGAGGATTATATTCGCGCTTGTCAAAATAGCTATCTTCTCTGTCTGGGTCCGAAGTAGGTTTTGCCTTTGACAACATTTTGTTTCGCACCCGGTTCACGTACACCATATGATATGGATTCTACAGCTTTGCTAAGCTTCGTCGATTGCACAAGCGGTGAGAATGGATCCAAATAAAATAATATAATGATCAAAGCTAGAGAAAGAGAATATGAAGATGCGGTATGTGGTACCTCGTGTCAGCAGCAACTGTTCTAGACTGTCAAAGAGAAGGGAGCGATCATTTGACGGCCACTGTCAATAAGGTTTTCATTTACCTTATTTAGGAAGATGGACCAGTATATATGATATCAGAATGAACACAGCTAGGCATGGTACAGACAATGATGTGACCATTGTGGGAATCTTCTGTTCAATAAAGCACGATTGATACTTCCCTTTGTACACTCATTGTTAGATTTCCTAGACTACAGTGTGTATTCATCACTGTTTCTATGACAAAAAGCAACAAAACTTTCCTTGATATGCACTCTGGATCCCACTCTATAAACAAAAGAGGATCATATTTACTCGATTCTTTATACATCTCATTTTCTGGTTGTCTTCCAATTCCTCTTGTGATGACTGACTACAGCATGAATAGCGTTCCTATATAGGAAGTACTCCTCTCATTTGTTCAACATAAGGAGGAAGCTATGGATAACATCTCACGTATTGAGGAAGCTGATATGGTGAAATAATTAATAGTTGCGTGATTATTTTATTCACGAAAGAATCCACAGGATATTGAAAATGAGGACCAGTCCGTTGGGGAACCATGGCTTGCTTTTAAATCTCGCGTAAGTTTCCCACTCATATCTTAACATAATATTTAGTAGTCCAAACTATTTCACCGATGATTACTGGATTTCTTTTGACTTATTAGATGATATGGTTAATATGGTTTTTAACTTTGTTATTTTTCCATGCATAAACGTGGACGTCTGAGTTTTTCCATGGTACTTCAAAGAATTAGTTAAACCATCTTTGCTGTTACTTTTCTTTATCCTCAACTGCCTTAAACATCAGAAAACGTATAATTGGTGGTTAAGTCTAGTAAAAGCTTTTTTTTGTTTATGTAGTACTTAAAAGTGGTAATCTTTGAAAAGGAAATAATAAAAACAGAAATCTGTTACTGATTTTACTTTCATTGTTCGAGAGCTAAGTGTAAAGAAACTTTGCTATTCTTAATTGTTGTCGTCATTCAGTGACCTAGGAAACCAAAAAGCGAACAGCATTATAGCCTTTGACGAGGATAAAGGGTTCGTTCCCATCGACTTAAAATTATGTTATCCGCTAGCGCAAAAATACTTTTTAGCTGGCATAATCAGTTTAGCACGGTTTTCCACAGACCATCACGCAAAGAACTGTTGAGGTTGGATTCGACATTCTTACTGTGAAATTTTCGGCAAACGCCTGGGTAATAAGCATATACATACATAGTAAGTACTCGCTTCATTTTACGCAACGGTCTTCCTATATTCATGATATTTGACTCTGGATTGCATTCTTGATAAAGTGCATCGACAGACCAGGAATTGTACCGCCCGGTCGAAATCCTTACTAGGCACGCTGGATTTCTATCGCAGGATCTGAAAGATTGGATTCTTAAACGGAAACCACTGTAGTGTTATTTACCTGCTTCCAACCGGAGGCATTCCGGGACGTAAATCATAAGACTAGCGGATAAACAAGGGGAAAAAGCATAAATGACCATGCATGAATGATCGATCCAAGTGATGTACCGGGGAACTACTTTTTGTGGATGACAAAGTCCCAGAACGTAACATAATGGCCTGCTCAATTAGCATAGCCGTCAATGTCGAATATTGCAAAATGAATAATGTAAATAGTCCTGGGCGTGACGCTATTCTGGGATAGTTTTATTTAAGGATGTGATTGCCAGCGCTTAAATACGCAAGACATATGCAGGTATTTGGGAGGGTTAAAGATGCAACGTCTTCTCATGTCGATGTGTTTAGATGAGGTAAGGCTTGCTTTCACACAAACAAAATTAGTAGATGACTACACTGTGGTCCACATCATAAAGTAACACGGGCTTTCTCCTTAATTAACGTCAGGTATATCTATTAATCAGCATAGAGACGGTGCTCCAGCGACTGTGAAAAAAAACTGTATTCGCTTGTTTCTTTTTCCTCTTTTTCTTTGGTATAACTATAGTAATTATAAAGCGGAAAAGACTGTGCATCCTTTCCTACGTTTAACAGCAACCACCGCCTCCAGACGAAGAATTGGCAGGCAACGATGATTCACCTTGCGTTAGTGCACGTTTAATGCCAGTCGACTGGTAGGATTTGGTTTCAGTAAAAATTCGTATCCATAGAACAAGTAAACTGAAAACTTACTTCGCTAGTCAGATCAATCACGCCATTTTGGATCTTCTTGTGGATTGCTTCTGCCGTCTTTATAAAGGCCTCTTCCACGTTAGCTGCTGACTTGGCCGATGTTTCCATAAAGAAGAGATCATTCTCCCGAGCAAACTGCTCGGCTTCTTTACGTGATACCTGTCGCTTGCTGCCTTCTAGATCACTCTTATTACCAATCAAAATGATAACCGTATTAGGATTTGCATGTTGGCGGACGTCTACCGTAGACCGTAAATTGTACCGATCTGATATTCTATTCTACTTTTTGTACCTTCCAACCATGTGGTCAAGTTTTCAAACGTATCACGTCTATTTCCATGTTAATTTGCGGTTGCACTTCTTTTCTTTTTTCTTCTTCTTTAGGTTGCCTACATGCCTTGTGATATCGTACACTAAATTTCGGTGAATGATTAACTTGCGTCAGTGCATTTTATTAATTTCCTACCCAGCAATGCACCTGCGGCACCTCGATAGTAACTCCGAGTGATTGTTCTAAACGATTCCTGTCCAGCCTGACCAGCAAGAAAAGTAAGCTTTCCATAGTAATGGTTTGTTAACCTTCTTTTTTACCGTATCCCAAATTTGCAATTTAATCTGTTGATCGTTTACTGTGACAAACCGTGTGCCGAAACCCACACTATACAAAGCGAACGGGACCATTTTTTTATTATTCTCTGGCTCTAATCTTTTCTCCTGCTTGCTTTTGAAAGAAGGATAACTTACCCGATGGTTAAATCGTGCGCGGGCATAAATCGTTTGTCTGTGAACTGCAAAAGTAGGCAGGACTAGAGTAAAGTAAGCAGCTTGTTTGGTAGTTAAAACAGCAATATATTCACACCTTCCCAACACCTGGAGAAGCAGGAATGAAGAAGATCGGTTAGTTATGCTTGTACCACAGTCGAATCGCAAGAGCATGCTTGCAACGAACAGGTTACCGGTGTCACCGATGATGATATACTGTCAGACCACTCCATGTAAGTTCCACAAACATACAAAGACTAATTCAACTTTCAACCAACCTTTATAATGTAGTTGTAATTGTGAGTAGACATTTTTCTCTTCTTTATGTTTCAAGTTTAAGGGGAAATGGGTGGCAGAAGAAAAAGAAACGCACCATGAATCGCAGCGTTCACTACCGATTTACTCCCAAGTCACAGTCCCTGCCAATTTTGGTATTCTCGCCAGAAACAAAGCCTTTACAACCATGCATAGGCAGATATGCAACTCTTTAGCCTTTATTATCGCTTTAATTCCTGTTTATCTTCTATTTGGACATCGTCTTTGTATGTCAAAATAAATGAAAATTGTCCTGACAACAAAGAACGGGTACTGGAAAAAAGTATGACTCTCTGGTGATACTCTGCGTGTGCGCGTTATGCAGAGTGTGCCTAACTTAGCGATCACAGGATACCACTGCAAGATCATTATCCATCCCAGATCACTGCATGCGGCTTCCTATATCCGTATGGGCGAACTATAGAACTAGGTTATCCTACTTACGGAGGCCTCGTTGGACATGACGTGATATTTATCTGTTGGTTCCCCTGCGCGCATGTAGGGATATACAAATCATGAAATAAAAAGGACCATATACAAGAGATACAACGACGAGAAAAATTCGGAATGCTTTGCTTGAAAGAGTTGCAACGTCTTTCATAGTCGTCCAATGACTACGACCTTTCTCTCTAGTCTAACAAGAATCACAGTTAATACCAGTTATGCGGAAGACTTTGCCATTAAAGTTTGCTTCCCTGATATAAATCTCCAATGGTGTCTGTTTGATGTTGCATGCGCTTGGTGGGAACAGCTTAGAAAAAAAAAGTAAACATTGGCAGCATAAGAGAGAAGGACAAAAACGAAGCAGCAACTGATGTCTAGCTTCAAGTCAATATGTGGAAAACAGAGAAATTTTAGCGCTTGCTGAGAGGCTACGTCGGTTCATTACAAAGTTCAATACCCAAGCTGGCTTTTCTCATGTACTTTAATAGTTAGTATCTTGACCACGACGCGCTTAACAAGTGGCCAATGTCACTTCAGCCACGTGTCTTCTTTAGCATGGAGATGAACAACTGCGTTGAAGCTGGTGTATCAGCCAAGAAGCCATTTACTTCAAGCGAAATTGCAATAGAACAATAGACCGATTGATCTATATCTTAATTAACGACACTAGACTGAGGGCACTTAATATATCTCGCATGAGACCGAACGACATTCTTACCGGTTGTTTTGGAGATAAATAGCTCCGGATATGGTATTGGAGCTGTACTCTCATACCAAGAAAAGCCCACGGCTTACTATATTCAAAAACTCCAACCTGCAGAACTAAATTACTTAACCGCTCAAAGAAACGATTTTAGCCATTGTAGCTGCTATCAAGGAATAAAAACGTTATATTGAAGGAAACTCATTAACAATAATAGCACACCAACAACCTTTAACCTATCTAGTCGACGCCGTAGAAGAGAAATTGCTGCTGAAGCTATCTCTCAATGCGCATAGACAGTATGATTTAATCCTTTTACGTTGAATCTTTTACCAGCGACGCTCTGTGTATCCATCACAGCTATTGAAGATAGGATACCATGCACTTGGAACGATTTCGTTTGGCGCAAGCCCACATGCGGGCATATCTATTTATCCATTGTGTCAGAGCGCTAATCAAACTCGTCAAAGATAATTGCGCTTTCTTTGCTCGCCTAAAATTAATCAGATATGGTGCATAGCTACTTTTCCGAAACTTAGTACACTGGAACTCCTAGCATCCAGTAACCATAGTAGAGATAGAGGGCAAAGAACGTAACATGGCTTTTACAAGTGAGCAAATACCGAAATTTCAACAGCTGATAAGGAGGCTGCAGTCCAGATCGATTCGGTTACCTTTAAATGAGCAACGAAGGTTTACCGATCATTTGGGTGCCATATCTTGCATCACTTCTGGATGAAATCATATTAACCAACACTAATTTTGAGACGCATAGAAGATAAATAGTTTGTCATACAGTAGTGTCACAGATGACTTGCGTCACGATATGGAACGTGCAAGATGTTGGTAGCCAATCCTCATCGTAATATTCTGTATTTGCGTTCATCTGAAGAAGTATTTATCTGATGAAAAACAATAATATGGTCATATTGTTTTTGTTGTATTCTCTTGCTAATAACTTTATTGTTGAGATCAAATCCGTCAAAATCGAGCGATAAATTGCAATTCCAAAGCTTAAATCCTAAGGTTTTGCTCACATTTGGGTGGATTTGCGGTCCTTTAACAAGCACTTAAATACATGTTTCTATATCGAAATGTAGCTTCCTTTTTTCTCTTCTAGGATACGCGTTTTGATTGGGCTTATTCTTTTTGCACAAGTTATTCCACGAAATCTCGTCATCGTTTACATGGATGTCATTACGTAAATGTAGTGCGAATAAGAAACAAGTCGTGCGAATAGCCAATCTTTGCCTGGTTGAATGCTCGTCTTACGCAATTCCTGACGTCATTACTTTCAACTATCAATTGCCGCTCTCCAGTGCCAAGTTCCTTTAAACTGCACGCGCTTTCACATCCATCACACATGCCTTCGACTACGTCCGTTTCACCCGCAACAACCGTCAACGTTCATCCATTAGTGCTTCTTTCGGTCACAGATCATTATAATCGAGTTGCAAAAGATACCAAAAAGCGCGTAGTGGGCGTCCTTCTCGGTCAGCAAAAAGGGAAGACAGTCAACGTAGCCAACAGCTTTGCCGGTAGAGTTGATAGACATACCTCGAAAACGCTTCACATACTCACATTGATATTTGTTGTTGAAAGTACCATTCGAGGAAGATGAGAAAGATCCATCTGTGTGGTTCTTGGACCATAATTATGTCGAAGCCATGAATGACATGTTCAAAAAAGTCAACGGTAAGGGCGAACAATTTGTATGCATGGATACCTGTTTTCTTATACATATGTATATTTTATAGCCAAGGAAAAGATGATTGGATGGTATCATAGTGGACCTAAGTTGCGCTCGTCGGATTTAGAGATCAACGAACTTTTTAAACGATACACCCCTCATCCAGTACTTGTCATTGTCGATGTCAAGCCCAAAGAAGTGGAAATTCCAACGGACGCTTATTTTGCTATTGAAGAGATAAAAGATGTAAATACCTATTGGAGACGAAACGGGAAGAGGCTGAACAGCAAGCTTAAACTTTTTTTTGGATATAGGACGGCACGGCTACCACGAAGACATTTATGCACGTACCGTCAGAAATTGTTGCGGAGGAGGCTGAAGAGATTGGTGTAGAACATCTTTTGCGTGACATCAAGGATAACGCTGTGGGCACACTGTCAACACGAATCAGTGGGCAGCTGAGTTCCTTGTCAGGTTTACAAGGGCGATTGGAGGAAATCCGCGATTATCTTCAAAAGGTGGTTGCGGGAAAGTTACCTATCAATCATCAGATCATCTACAATCTACAAGACATATTCAACCTCCTACCGAATCTTGAGTCACAGCAGATGATGAACTCATTTAGCACGAAGACGAATGACCAATTATTGTTGATCTACTTATCAAGCTTGATCCGATCTGTCATTGCATTGCATAATCTTATCGATAACAAGCTCGATAATCTTCGAGGGGAAGGAGTCTTGCCATCTAGCAACGGAAACGAAGAAGAAAAGGAGAAAGAAAAGACAGATGAAAAGAAACAAAGTCAGGCAAAGGTAGAGAACAAACCATAGTCGATAAACATGAAGTAAAACATACAATTGTGCACCATGGAGCAAAAGGATAGATCAGTTTGGCTAAATTTATCTTTATCTGAAAAATGCAGTAATTTTTGATTTCGTAATCTTGTAGACGGGAATAATGCTAAATAGATGGTATGATGCAGTGGCAAGGGGAAGGGAAAGGGAAAAATGGGATTTAGTGTCACTATTGTACAATGCGTTCGATGGTTCGCGTAAGGATGGCTTCGTCATAGACAGGTTCTCCGCACGGAGTTGTGGAACCTTGTATGCAAACGCACTGTATGCCTAATCTTGTGATTGCCTCTGTGTCCACAGGTATAGCGCTATTGTGCAAATAGATCATATGGGTGATAAACGAACTGGCTGGACTTGGAGAGAAAAGATGGTCGGGAAACGGAGGATACTGATGCGAAGGAGAAGCAGGCATACTGCCAACGGCTGTGGAGGAGGTTATCGAAGGGGCTGTGGTCACACTATCGAAACTGTAAACACTGCTTCCGCAATGACTACTCAGGGGAGACCGTCGAAATGGGGTTGTTTGTGAATAAGAGGGGAAAGCATATGATGAAGGCTCGCTATCGCAAGACTGATAAAAGGCACGGCGTGCATCTATTTTTTGACTCTCGTTTAGCGCAGCGGTAATGGTTTGGATGAAGTCCATGGCAGTGTAGTCCGTTGTCTCACGATCGTTGGAACCATTCAACATCAGGATTTTGTATTTAAGGGATGATGACTGGGCGATGGTATTTCCGACATTCCGAAGTATCAGACAGGGCACGATGGAAGTGTAGAGCGATCCGATGGAGTATATCAACGTTTCTTTGGATGACAAATGGCTGATAACCTTTGGATTAGGTACAGGGTAGATTTCTTGTCCGAAGGTGTTAATATAGTAAATACGCTGAATGGGCGAAACAAGCTTTTCGTTGGCGTGTTTGGAGAAGACCAAGTTAGAATTATCACAGAAGTACGCATTATCATCTTCGGCCTGCCCATCTTCATCTAGATGAGAAAAAGCGTCTATCGGGTTGAGGTTGCGTCTACCACCTGGGGTTTTGGGATGTGGAGAGGAGGAGGGATGGGAAATCTCACATTGGCCAACTAATGTTTCGCCATTGACCAGAAGCGCTGCGATAGTAGCTGTATGGTTTGTATTGATTATAGGAACCACAGTCGTTGGTTCAGAAATGCCAGTAATTGCTGAAAACAGGAATAGGGCAGCTTCGAGTGAGCCAAAGAATAAACGGGCGCCGGTGAGGAAAAAGTTGCCGATGCTTCCATTGCAGAAATTGAACCTTTTGTGTGCGCGCTTCAATATTTCGAAATTGAAACTTGCCAGAAAACCGCGGATAGCTTCCTTCTTCTCTATAGGTATATCATTCCACAGTCTATAACATACAAATTGTTAGTTGATGATATGCTTTCGGCAAAAGTACGCACTTATGGCGGCCTTCTACAATTGCGGCCCATTCATCCTTGACTTCTTCCTCACACGCATCAGCAGGCAACCGATAACTTAAAAGGTCTTTCATGGCCATTCTTTCGGGCGATTGAGCATTTTCGCCCACATCGATTAACCGAGTTAATCGGGACCGTAAATCTCCGATACTTGGTCCCCCCAAGACTCGTAGAAGTTCACTCTAAAGAAGGAATGTATGAGATTTCTGATGGATAAAGGAGTATGACTCGTACTAATTACTTACCGTTGAACCACCATTATCCGAGATACCCAGGATATAACAGACATTGTTTGAACTTAGTTTATGGAAGGACCTTGCAATGTGGTTGCATGCGGATCCGCCTGAGATGATGGCGAATGAAGTGATTTGTGTCATGAAGAGGGTTACAGTGTGGGGAAAGGAAGGGTAGAGGACAGACAGCGATATATAAAGGAGTAGTGAGTCATTAAATATTTCTTCCGCCGATCAAAAAACAGGACCCAAATGGGCAAAGTCGGGAGCCGATGCTACGGCTTGGGAAGAGAGAAAAAGTTATCTTTGGAGCAGATAACAGTCATTAGCCAATCAGATTTGATTTTCATGTAATAGATAACACCAAAACGGGCTTGAATCATCGATAAGGAATTGGTCCCCTTCACATGGCTGTAATAACAAATAACCCGGTTAAACCAAAAGCAAACAAAAGAAACAATGGGGAAGTATACCTATACTGTATAATGCATACGTCTACTAATATACACAAGACCCTTTTAGTTGCTTTCCCTGGCATATATAACTCTCTAACACTTTGTTTCCCCATTCCATGTTCTAGATTCAAAGATCTTTTGCTATCAATAGCTATACATTTCCACGCCCCGAAACTCTTTATTTCTTCATTCTATTCCGTCTTTGTGGCACGATTTATATTCCATCTCATGATCATTTATCTCGATGATGTCGTTTCCTTTTTATTTGTGTTGCCTGCTTTCAAAGCATACCCATCCCGTATGCAGGTTCCCTTTAACTTTTTTTACAGCAAACCAGATACAAACACGTTTCCTTCTGTACTTCATTTTCAAAGACACCAAAAATAAGCAGTATATTCTACCTCCGAAAACATTATCAAAGGAATTCGTTTTTAATTAGCACAGCAGGTAAGGTAATTGAATAGCAAGCTCCTGTCTTTAGATGACACAGATAGATGTAAGCAAATATTTTGAATCTCGTCATGCTAGCAACTATATGGGAACTGCATTATTGGATGCAAGGGCGCCTGTCAATGCGAACATGATGCCCTTGCACATCCTACGTAGTACAACCGTACCTATTCTGAACAGGCTTGTATGTGTCGTACAATGGTGAATAAATGTCTAGCATTGAATAAAGCAGAAAAAGAAAAACAAACTTCAATCAGGTCACCAAACTGCGCATTGAATCGGCATTGGGCTCCTTTCGAATCAGCTGCACTAACTATCATTCCTGGGATAAGATTGACCGTGGTGCTGTATGCCGGTCAGATGGCGATATACTCTGTAACACCTCATAAAAACCCGCGTTCATTGCAGGACAAATTGGAAGTGTGCAGAATCGTCTTGTATCCTTGAGAGATTAAACAGATAAAGTTTTGTCACCCAATGTATTCTCACGCAACACGTTACCGACGGCCTTTCGATATGATGCAAAATACCAGCATAAACAAGATAATACATCCCAAGTATTCAGTTACGATCTAAAAGCCGAACTCGCCCATCGTTTGAGAAAGATACTGTCTTTGATACAGCGCTGTCGTATTACAATTGTCGCTATGTACCTATTCCCAGGTTCTATGGATTAAAGATGCTTCGCACTAGGATAGCATAAGTAAACCAATGAAGAGTTAATAAAGCCAAGGAACGGTGACGAACTGTCGCACTCTTCATCAGTACATAACGTTGTTAACCTTTCAGGATCCTTAATCATCTGTAACGATACCTATTTACCTTAGAAATTGACCGAGTAGATATAACGTCCTTAAACTATTTGGATGTCACCTGGCAATTATAAGGGAAACACAAAGTTCTAAGGCGCTTTAGAACCTTTACATCCCTACCACAACCAAGTTTTTCTGCTCTACTCAGCAACGGTCATGCACACACACAATAGGATACCCATGTTCCGTATCTAAGATGTCATGCAGTAATTGAAAAAGGTCCGCAATCTTGGAAACAGAAAATGGCGCAGTTAAATTGGCTTTATCTTGGAGATGTTACTGAGGGAAAGAGAAATTTTCCGCCCCTGTTCTGGATATAATGTAAATGCATCGATCCATTTACTTATCTGTTTGGATAGCCATTTCACGATCATCCAAAAGAATACCTCGGCTTCTCTCATCCTCTCTCAATCGCAGCAATTCACTACGCTTTATTCAATTGCTTTACAAAGAGCTGATCGAATTTTGTGACAAAAACTGGGTTACCAAGTGTATGACGCATCCCTTTTGCATTGTTTCTAGTACGAAGTGATCTGCCATGTCCAAAAGACAAAAAGTAGGCTCCAAGAGCAACCATTCTACGTATTAAGCCTTTCATGCAGTGTTAATGAAATTTACTGCAGTACTCACGTCAACCGTGAGCTTGTTACCGCACAGAAAACAAAATGGCCAACAAACAGATGAATTAGACCTGTAGTTCGTAAAAAGCAAAAGCAAAAAGAAAAAGACAAACAAACCAACAACCCAGCAACCATGCATGAATACATTTCGAACACGAAAATAGTTTTTATCTTTATTCCGTGGCAACGGTGCCTTTCAAGAGGTCATGGCTACCGTGCACTTACTGAGCGGTCAAGATATCGGAGTCACCAGCATCGGTGATGGAAAGAACGCTAGTGCGGAAAAGCTTACCGCAAGCGGTACCAAGATCGATGTTGTCTAAAAAGAGCAATAGCAAACTAAGTATCCGGACTGCCTCATTATAAACAAATACTTACTGCCATTGTAATGATGGACACCGGTCTTGGACAACATAGCATAGTACTCAATCTCAGACTTGCGAAGAGGGGGGCAGTTACCGGCAATGATGACCAACTTGGCTATAAATGGGTTAGTAATTGTAGGGGGACGATCTCTGCCCAGCGGGACAAGAAGACGACTGCTGATCGGGCTCCTGTCCCCCAGAAGTGGCAGTCGGTTTTACATACCCTTGCCAAGACGGAGGGTCTTCAAGGTGGACTTGTAACCAAGAGTGTACTTGCCAGACTTGGTGACAAGCTGGAGACGAGAGTTGATGGACTCAGAGGTCTTCTTGGATTTCTTTGCGACGGGGGCCATTACTAACTGAATCGATGATAAGAAATCGCGGTCTCCTTGAATAAGTACAAACGTTACCAAGTCGAGATTAAGACACGAAAGAGGAGGATTCGCAAACAGCTCGCTTTGACTGACCATTTTCCTCCCAAAATCAAAATTTTAGGCGTTACTGATTGGCTACTTTGTGACTATTTTGTTCTTCAAGCCACTCTTGCAATCTAATGACGGCTGGAAACGCCACCGGCAACCATCCCGACTTATCATCTCTCACAAACAACAGATCATGTCGAGTCAATTATTCAGAGCCTAGGAACTCTTTAGTCGTTTCATATTAACTTGTATTGTGTGCTCATGTAAGTGTTACTGTGAATTTCCGTTACAGTAATATCCCCTCAGGATGGTAGAAGAATAGGAGACGGTTGATATTCACAGCCAGATAAGGAATGTTTTGCAAACGGAATATAACACTATACTAAGAATCAACTGTGCCTTGGAAAAGAAAGGCAATTGCTTCGAAAAAATCATTCAGCTTTCCGACAGCTGCTGCCTATATACGAACCTCTTTCTCTATTAAACACATTGCGTACAATGAAGATTTGCTTACCTTTTAAACTAGCGACTGACTGCCAATCATTTTCAATCATCGTTGCCAAAGTTTAGTGCACTGACGAAGCAAACTCAATTTCTTATTTTAAGTCAGAGCTTTAGCTAACATGAAGGCTATCAATAACAACACAATCCCCTATCAATTGAATATATTATGCATATTTCACGGCGGTTTTATCGACTTGTTCTACTGCTCTTGTATTGTAAATGTAATGTCTTTACAGATCTCTTGGACAATATGACCGGCAACATGAACTTAGGCAGATGCTGCCCTGTCGTATCTCATAATTGACTCCATTATCCACGCATAACGGAGGATAGGAGCAACTTTCATTTATTATTCCTACCACAGATCCTCCGACGTAAAGGATCTCCGCTATGATAGCAGCAGGTCTGCAACTCAACGAGTACACGCTATTTAATAAATTATGGCATTGTCTGGCAGTTATGCATAACATCCATAGTGTTTCAGTCGAATGTCACCTAGTTCCCGAATATCATTGTAATAGACACCCGAATGCTGTTAGTGGTTAAAAACATACTGTTAATGGAATGTAATTTTACGCTACTCTAACAGAGGTTTTGCGTCCATATGTAAGTTCTTTACTCGCTTGTGCAAAACTAAGTTTTAACTGATGGAAATTACCTTGCAAAAGCCTGTATACATATTCACTTGAGACTTTTTAAAAATTTATTTCATTTCTGACGTTAAAAACGATGAGTAGATCAAATACCATTCTTTCTCCTTGCTAAGCTGCGATACGCCCATGACTGTTACTCCCATGATGACTCCACGATCTCACGCACACGTCTCACGTACTCCTTTCTGTTTTCCCGATACAAGTTTGCAGCTTCCGCATTAGCAGGTGAATTGGGGTTAGGATCATGCAACAACGACTGAATACTGGTGAGAATAGCGGCGACATCGTACGTTGGGCTCCATCGGTTTTGAAGTATATCGAGACACAATTCGCCATTGGCATAGACATTAGGATGGAACATTTTGGATACGAACTTGACTTGTGGTGGTTTATTGGGCTACCATGAATGGTTAGCTTGCTTTGCCCTCCCAGTGTCAACTTACATAAGTTTCGTCAAATTGCAAGACCAACTTGAATGTGCCGTCTTCGAAAGGGGTATCGGCTAATGAATGCAATTATATAATCAGCTATAAGCACTACCATGCCAGCTATTAGTAATTACTTACCAGGTCCAAAGATTACTGCATTCCACAGCATAATGTTATCTGGACATGGTGCACCTATAAGATAATAATTAAGTATCCTCCGTAAAAACCGTAAGTAGTAGTACATACCTGATACACCTCCTGTATGATCGGGAGAAATGGAAACGATATAGATGACCGCAGTAGTTAGCATCTTCCTTTAATCACTGCATCAGAATCCTTACCTGGTGGATCGCTTTGCAATCTCTTGAAATCACGCATAAGCCGCCTTCTGGTAGGAGTTGACATGATTTCTCTTCTTCCGAATATATCGATTCAAGCTGCTACAGTAGAAGAAGAAAAAATGGCAGAAGACTTGTGAACTTGGGAACCGATATCCAATTTGCGCGGGAATTGAAATCAGTTTTTTGCACGGTCCCCGCAGCTCACCTTTTGTCACTATGTCATACGACAAACAACAATGTTCTAAAGGCAAGGAAGAAAGAGGTAGATCTTAGTGAAAGCGAAAGGGACAAAAAGTACCGCTAACAACATTGTCAATGCTAGGAGTGTTATCAGATGTAGTCGGATATTGCCTGCTCTTTGTTCGTCTTATTTAAGGATCGGCGACCCATAATGCAAATGAATAGGTAGGTATCTGTGCTTAGGTGGATTCTTTTCCTAAACTTTCAAATAGAAGCTGCTACTATTTTTATTTTTATCCAATTAAGAAAGGTAAAAACAAGATATACAAAAACTAAAATCATGTTGCACTCCAAAGAGTCCTTCTTTATCCTCAATATAAAGAAAGCACGTTGAGAGCCGCACACTCAGAAATGAGGGGTTAACAGAATGCCGATCAGAACGCTGCGGATCACCTTTACCATTTTCAACATGACACCATCTCAAGACATTTTAAGTGATCTTGGCTTGAAATTGATATTGTTAAATAACATATCAAGCTCTTTCCTACGTATAAACAATAGTACTCTAAAAGAATTCATTACAAAACCTCATTAAGGAGTTTCCTTGTCATTAGCTTACAGTCTAGGAAGAACAAAATCCGATATGACTCAGAAACCGTTGCCTTGGCAATATACGTATTGAAAGGACCAAGTGCTGCGGTAATTAATTTCAAAACAACTCTCAAAAGACTGAAAAAGACTTACAGTATGACTTCAATGACCAACCGGTCTTCAACTTGAACAATGCCCATACTTCCCGTGAGACTCTCATAAGATTTCCGTAAGTCTTTTGACAACGGTTTTAGCATTCTGCTTTCAGACGGTTAACATCTGGCGCCTTTTGGTTAGGGAGACTTTTCCAAGTCGAATGCTATAATATCCGTGCTAAAGGAACATTCAGGAAAAGAAGAAGGAAGTGAAGGGGAGGATAGTAATGGGGGACGGGTGGGTGCTAGATTTTCTTTTTGTATTTTATTGAGTCAGGTCATATCTTGGCGATGGACTTTGATTGAGAGAAAAAGAAAAGAGAAACAAAGGGACAGGTAACAATTAAAATGAAATGGTTTCTATACTAAATTGTTGAATAGTTCGGTCTCGGCTATACAGACGATGGGCCCGTTGGGCAACTACATCCTGACAGAAAAGGACATTGTCAAAAATATGAGTTCAGTGGGTACGCCAGAGGCTGTGCAGGCAGACAGGCACAAGAGAGAAAAGGAGCGGTTCAGGATGGCTAGAAGGTTGTTCAGTAGGCGGCGACAAATTGAGGATGAAGTTCTGGAGATCCGGGAGGGACCAAGAGGGTAGGTAACGAGAACAGATGATAGAACAGAAAAGCTGTTTGGAAGGCAAGTGAAAAGGAAATAGTCTAAGGAATCAGGAGCGGTTTGGCAGATAGGATAGCAGTTAGATTGGAATTTGGCAGGAAGAAGTTGGTGCAGGTGATCGCGGGTCGTCACCTTCCCTATTAAGATCCGCCACCAGATGGTACAGGTGTAATGAGGGATGGATTTGCGTCAGAAGAGTTTCCAGCGGGAGATCCAGCATAAACGTTAGCAAGATGGTCACACATCATCTCAGCTACAGCTTGAGGTCCATCCACATGAGTAAAGCTGTGGTGATTGCTGTGACAGTGACGGAGAAACTTGATTTTAGATGTAGCCTTCTCAAAACCCACTTCGAAAGAATGACAATATGCAAGCTAAGATGCTTGTTTGGCAGCTTTAATGGCGGAACGGAAGGAGGTCACAGCAACTTAATGACGGTTCCAGCAAAGCACTTTGCCCATGCCAATAGCCCGACGCCAGCGATGATAGCATTGGGCCCGGCGGGCTGCAGCTGCTTCAATATCAGCATTCCGGTATTTTTCCATATGGTAGGGCGCGGAGGACGGGAACCAACAGGGAAATCAAGTGAATCATAGATGGCTTGATTCGATCAGGTAACAAATTGATCGACGGAGGACTGGATCGATAGGGGAGAAAGGAAGGGAGAAGAATGGGATGTAGTATGACGTAAAAAGGCAGTAATTTCGATGGATAGAGAAGAAGTAAAAGAAGAAAAGTTAGAAACACATAGAAAGCATGCATCATCATCCGATACGCGTGACAAGCGCCCAAGTGCATTGGCAGAGAGGGGGAGGAGGGGAGGAAGCAATAATGTCAGAATACAAAATTAAAAGAGAGGGACATTAGTTTGTAATCGGAATTAAGAGAAAACATCAAGATTAATAGACATAGTGGGGTTAATGAGAGAAGGGCGGCAGTTAGTAATAAGAAGCTCAATGATACTTAGAACTGTTTGCCGGTTACAAAAGGAGAGAAGAGTGGGAGCACCTTGGGCCAGAAAACAGTTGAGGATTTCGAGTTGATGGATTGCACACCAATCTTGAAGAATTGGACCACGGGAATTGGTACGAGAGTCACCAGTAAGAGCACCGAAGCAAACATTTAAATCACCACAAATAATACTGTTTGGGGTTAAAGGAATGGAATGGATAAGGGAAGAAATAGTACGATCATCAAGAGATGGGGGAAGATAAAGGCAAATAAGGCGGGGGGCCAAATTGTAGAACAAGATCAAAATCAGAAAAAGAGGGAAGACGGTGTACAGGAAAGGGACAAGAAGGGGATACAAGAGCAGAAACGCCCATAGAACCGCGAAAACCACCAGTGACACGTTTACCATAAAGGTGAAACTGTTGCCAGTTGGTGGGGAGAATAGAGGGAGAAAGAAGCCATGTTTCGGTAATAAATAGGAGAGAAGGAGTGACAATGATGAAGGACGTCATTAATTACTGAGAGTTGAAGACCGTTTGCATTCTAAAGGCCAATGGTGAGTGGAGAGGACTTATTCATTGTTGATTAATGGAAGGGGTAGCGGGGGACTGGGAAACATAAGCATCAAGCATATCATCATCAACATCATTGGCATGGGGAGAGGTAGATGTAAAAGCAGAAGCTGGATCATCTCGGTCACGTAGCGGGACGGCTACTGCAAGTACAGACTTAGCATCTTTAGCGTCGATCTATCCACATTTTAAGAAGTCGTGGCAGACAGCGGCAGCAACTGATGGACGCATGAATTTTAGAGCGTTCATACAGCGTTGGCGGTTAAGTTGGATGGCGTGGGACTGGCGTTCTGCTGCAGACAATGGTTCAAATTTTGGGTCAGCGAGGTGCGAAGAGTCGGTAGGATCAAAGTCTTTAATGACGGTGACCTTGACTTTTTCTAGTAGGTTCAACACAGTTGAAGCATACTGAGCATGGACCAGAAGACCAATGACCTTGCGGGTTGGGAAAGAAATATCGAGGATACGTGCTGATTCCAGTCCCAGTTTATGTAGGTGGTGTCAAACTTCAGGCCGGTCCATATGCTTAGCACGTGGAATATAAATGTAATCGAAACCTTGCGGTCCAGATTGGATTTGGAACCCACGAGCTGCTGCTCGTTTGCGTTCTGAGACTGGTGGATGGGTAGGACGATGTCGTTTTGCAACTGTGGCCCATGTAGAAGATTCACTACCACTGTGGACAGCTGGAGAAGAAGAAGAAAAGGAAGTAGCATTAGTAGAAGGGGAAACGGAGGCTGTGTTCTGAGGAACCGCGTTGAGACGGGCCTTGAGGGATGCAACTTCTTCATGAAGTTGCTGGTTTTGAGTGACTAATTCTTGAAACTTAGTCAGTTGTTCCTCTTGTGAGGAAACACGGGCAACGAGGGCAGCAATTTGGTTTTGCATTGCCTGGAGTGTCGTAGTAATATCAGACGGCATAATTTCTGATGAATGTTCGAAGGGGGGTGCACCTGGGAAGAAAATTTTAAGGCGGGAGTTGAAAAAGAGGGAGGGGGAGTGGAACTTGGAGAAAAAATTTCTTTCTACAAAATTTTTTCGAACGTTTAGAAAATTGATATAAGTTTAAGCTAACACGCACTGAAATTGAAATATAGTAAAGTGGAAATCGAGGAGATAATATATCAAAAAATAAAAGACGGATGAACACTTTTAGTTGTACTGAAAAGATCACTTCCTTCGTGAAGTCGGAAAAAGTGATGGAAAGGCGAATGTCATGAGCGAAAACGTAGTAAACCAATCGGAAATAAGGAAGCAAAAGAGGAAATGGCGCTTCACGCCAAACAGCAAAGTAACCCGCCGAAATGCTACGTCAACCACCCAAGTCACGTGATGGATGGGCCTTCTTAGCGACTTCCTTTTCTGGCCTTATCCATTGATCAATAATAATATCCAAATCAGAATAATCAGCTTAGCAAAAAAAGACATCGATCATATACCACAGCAAGTTTTAGAAAACTATATAAACCCTTCACTTAAACCGAATAAAGAGCAGTTAACTGGCAATCCATTTTTATTTATTTTATATCGGATACAAAACAATTCTATATAGCTTATCCACCGACACGAATGTCGTGGACGAGCCCGCTCCACATAGTGGCACGTCACCACCGAAGCGAAAGTTCAAGCCGATCAATCCAGGTCGCCGGAAAACCGTTACTCCGAGCACGTGGTCTGAAAGATCGTTACAGATACTGCTTGAATATTCTGGAAGCATCATACAATACAAGTCGAAATAAATATTCCTAGTACCTTTTAGTAAAATTATTATATTCTTCTAGCATATTCTGTTCTGTAAAATATAAATATCGTTAGAATAATATTCAATAAAAAGGAGGAAGAAATCAATCAGTAATTCAAGAGTTATCTTTTATTCTTTATTTTGACAAGGCTGGTTTGAGCATTCCGGGAATTATCATCCGTTTGGACGGAAGCAAGACAACCAGGAGAAAAGAATCCAAGAATCCGACACGAAAGAGCGTTGGGGTCATAGCTCAGTGGTAGAGCAGGGGATTGCAGATCCCAAGGTCCCGTGTTCAAACCACGGTGGTCCCTTTTTTAACCGATCTTAACAAGATCTTTTTGTCGTTGTCGTAGTTAAGAACTTCCGACCAATCACAGCCAAGATCCATAAAGGGTAACTTCCTTTTTGCTTCGGCTATCATTCCTAAAACAGACATCTTCAAGAAGTCCTTTTCTGATCTGTCGCCGTACACTGCTGAGCCCCTCTCCATTGTTACAGTCTCACCAGATCGTCATAGTTTTCCTTTCTTATAGTTATCACCACTATTATTATGTAATTAGAAATTATAGCAAAAAGATATAAATACGCAAACGATCGAAAAGAATAAAGGATCTCATCCGTTCATCTTTTATCTCATTATCTTCTATACCTGTCTCAACCCTATCTGGCCATTGGGATTCCAGCTCAGAATACGGCGACGACATCGTCGTCATACGCTGAGCTGGAATACCAATGGCCAGGTAACAACGGAAACAATGATACTGAATTTCGCAGATGTATTTGGCGGGGGGAGGCTATCAACTATCTGTTAATTACTGCAGGCAATTAAATACGCAGATAAATCATAATCTTTGCTGTAACGGATTGCCAACTTCTGGATCTTTATTGACCTGCTTCTTCCGATCTTTTCGCTTCCCTTTTCCGGGCTTTTCTGTTTGATCTCGTCCGTTTCCGTCTGCTATAGTTGTACTTTTTACCACCAAATGCCAGTATTTAACGATTTCCTCTCTTGCCCTATGTACACCTTGATATCTGTGAGATCTTGTCTCTCCCGTTTTAAGTCCATAAAAAAGGATAAGTGTGTCCATACGGACAGAAATATTTCGCAAGTAGGTATTATAATCCTCCAATCCTGCTGTTTTCGCAGGTTCCAGATAACTTTCAATTTCCATTTCACTAACGGTCTTCTTTCTTCTTTTATCAAATTAAGGGCATGGTTAGCGTTCCTAGATGCAAAATACTTCTCTAACTTGGTCACCATATGAGGCAGTTATGAACAACATCTCACATAATTGAGGAAGCTGATATGTTGGCATAATTAAAAGCTCCGTAATTATTTTGTTCGCGAAATAATTCTCAGGACATTGAGAACGAGGATCAATACGTTGAGAAGCATGGCTTCCCTTATACAGCACACAAGCCTCTCTTGTATATCTTAACATAGTAGTCAGTAATACAAGCTAGTTATGTTGACAATTATCGCAGACTTTCCTTTTGTTATCCAAATGGTATGTTTGTGAACTAGTGTTTTTCCATTTATTATAGTGTAAAAACTGGCTATTTACTTTTTTGGTACGGGATTGTTCTGCACTCGAAGTCTTCCAGTATTTTCGAGCTTTTTAAAAGCTCATTGTAGTCGTACACTTTCATCTCGTTAGTATACGGAAACAAATCAATAATAATTTTTTTGATTTGAAAGTTTTCCCTATCAATTACAATATCATAAGAACTGATTCTTGCTATTTTGTTTCTTTACTTACCGTAAGAACTGTCCTAAATCAGCACAGTTTGTAGTCAAACATGCATAGTCTAAGGCAATTAGACAAACTCTGTCCTTACCAACGATAAATGTAAGCAAGTCTATGGGAAAAAAGGAAGAAGTACTTATTAATGTGCTGAACATGTACTTTTTTTTTCTTACTTTACCTTGAATGTCCCCAGCTACGTCAAGATGTTCAAAGACGTCGTCTTTTTTCTGATCCCTTTTCTCAAATAGATCAGAGGCTCGACAAGAAGGAGAAGCAAAGACCGCATCGACTAATGATTTTTCTTTCAATCTTGACTTCATTGCCGTAAGAAGACTGATCCTTGTATCCAACGACTCTAATCCAGGTGATTTTCTGAGGTATCAAATAATACAATAGCCGTCATCTTTGAGTGTTTGGATATACCTTTGGTATTCAGGAAGGTACTTGGAAATCTTTACTGCAACGTCATCTACGATAATGTCACTTTAGTGAATTATACATGCATTGTTTGAATGATTGCTACTTACCTAGATACTCTTTTTTCATAACATATAGAGACCTTGTACTGACCATCTCTCCGTTCTCATTTTGTTTTCGTTTCTGCGACACCTCCAAAAACTCGAGTTTCCGATGTGAGCACCACTTAAAAGAATCCATAGTTTTGCCGTCCAAGAAACTGCAATATTTCAATGCTGTGCAAAATACTTGCTTTGTTGTCACATTCATATTGACGTAAACTTCGCTGCTGTTAGGATCGTGAGCTAGGTATACTACATTCAATAATTGGACGACTTGAGCAGCGTTTGCTAAACAAACAAATTTAAAAGGTGTAAGAAAAAAACTGTCGTTGTCAAGTTACTTACAAAGGCATATTTGCTTCTCAGCTAATGGTGCATTATCTAGTTCCGGCACTGATGCCCTTCTACTTGTATATATGCGGTAGCGAAATGGGTTATGAATAATTGCTAACTTGTGCATCAGCATGGGCTCCGTAGGTTCGTTTGTGAAGCAAATATCTAGACACTCAAATGTTTCCAGTCTACTGGTTAACTTTGTTACGTTCTCTTCAGTGTGTCGCTCAAAAAAAACATGCAAAGGGCTTGTTCCCTCGTAATTGTAACCATAGTGTTAATGAACAAAGAGAAGAGCACGATAGAAACTGACCAAATAGACGACCACGTAAACTGAGTGTGAAACGAACTGGCCAACAGCACCGTTCAAGAATAAAATCAACCACATACATCATTATGCAGATAACCGTGTATGTTACCACGTAGGTTATCACGTAGATGAGTTTCCATGTAGACGACCATGTAGACAACCATGTAGACAACCCCATAAACAACCCCATAAACAACCACATGGATAAACATATACTTAACCATATAGACGAGTACGTAGATGAGTACGTAGACAACCATGTAGAAAACCACATAGATAACCATGTAGGTAATCACATAAACAACCGCGTTGACAACCTGTAGCAGTGCATGCTACAGATAAGTCTTAATGACCTTGTGTGCAGATTGGCCTGTATAGACGACCATTAAGATAGCGATCTTTCGTATTCATTTATTTGTACATTTACTCTCCGAACACAGATGTTGTATATAAAGACGGATCCTGAAATCTCAGGATCCTCACGTTTCTGATATCCTCGAAACGGTTATCACCATTCCTGATACACATTCCACTACAGCGCTTCTTCACCCACAACTTCTATACTTGCATATTCGCTCTTCGTAAGTAAATAGTGATGTTGGCCCCAGGACGAGCTATTACACAACACATAGACAACCACATAGACAACCACATAGACAACCACGTAAATAACCACGTAAATAACCACGTAAATAACCACGTAAATAACCACGTAAATAACCAAGTAAATAACCACGCAGAAACCACGCAGAAACCACGCCAATAACCACATAGATAACGACGTAGACAACTACATAGATGGGTTACCACCTAGAGGACCACAATAGATTATGGTATTCAGCATACCAAGATTATAAATTTAGGATGATAGCATTTTGTCAAATCATTTTATTAGGTGTGTCTTTTATTGTTTCTATTCAATCAATAAAGATAAAACACCTGACAGTCGCCTTTCCACGTATTTCCTGATAAACAACTAAATACAACATAGGTGACAACGTAGGTTGCCGCGTAGACAGCCATGTAGTAAGAATTGGCAAAATATTGGTATATTTGTATTCGTTCATATTTGTTCGTATCGATTCCCTGCTTTTTGTAATTCGCAGTATGTCCTCCACGGTAATTTCTTCCTGGCAATGGTTAAATCCACTAAGGATCAAGGGTAGCAAAGAAATAAAGAACAAATGGACAATGATTTTTATTTTAAATCAAAAATCTAGGATATTTTTATCTTTTTAAAATCTCGTTGTCACATAAGATATTAATCATTACAGGCTGAATAACGTAATGAATCGTAACCAAAGCTCAAACTTAGCGTGCAGATAGTGATCTAACTTAACTTAACTAGCAGAATGCCTCTGTCCGTTGCGTTTTTAAGTTCTATTCAACGGATGAGACGCGGCAACCAATGTAATTACGTTTAAATTCATTAGATATCCTAGGACAAGATCAACCGCAAAGATGCTCACTAGTGGTTGTGCTCTATTCCAGGTTAATATCAATATCGACAGCGTTTCCATTATTTCCACTGACAAGCTGGATATTTTTATTCTTAGGATCGAGCGATCGTGCAAGCATTGCATTATTTTATAATTTAAACACCGTGCATTCGTCACTACTACATAATCTAAGTAACATATAAGTTACATTCATTTTTCATTATCTTTAGAAATTGTAAAACAAACGATACAACACGACTCGTATAGAATATCAATGATACAGTTTGACAAAACAGTAAAACGGCTTAAAAAATGGTAGGAGATGACGAAAACTATGCACTAGTAATGTATACAAAGTTACCGCAAAGGGGAAAAAAGGACCATGATTAAAATAAGGCAGATTAGCAAGTTTACAAGGGTATTCGGGATGGTGATAGAGTGGGATTCCTACGAATGATACGAATAAACAGCGCCGCTGCCAGCCAAACTGAGGTTGTTGTACTTCCAAGAATTTCCGCCAATAGGGACAATATTGTTTTGAATTATATTGTCCAGTCTTGATCCGTTCGACTGCGGAAACTGAGCACCAAAAGGTATTCTCTGACGATGTTGTAGGCGGTTTGCTGTTGGTTGCTGGTCGCGATAAATTTTGCTATATATTCGTTTGCCGTAGGGAGTACTGCGTATAGTAGGCAATAGTGGGCGTATGCATTCAACCAGCTAGCGTAGTTTGTTAGGTATGTGATGTTCATGGTTGGCAAAACTAACCTCAGCACGTTGGTCTACATCAGCGTAATCGAGCGAAGTTTGAACGACATAATTGGCGAACAAATCGTGAAGGAGCTTCTCCATAGCATCAGAGTCAATAAGTTCTGCGATAAGCAACCGTCTATTTTCCGGCTCGGCGACACGTATGCACTATGGAAATATAGGCTGCTGTAGAGAAAGAGTCATCTTCTTACCTTTTCAATTACGTTTGAGCTAAATTTTTGAACGGATAATTGGCAAACGTGGCCGATAAAGCGCTGTATAAGAGCATGGGAGAAACCGACGTCTCCTAGATCCAGGACGTATTGTACAACGTAGTTTCCGAAGGGATCCTGGACTAGCGGTAACGAACTGCGCGTGATTTCGTTTACAAGTTGTATCTATTTCATCATTTAGTCCGGAGAAATCGATATGTTGAATACGAGTTACCTTTTGAAGCTGTGAAGCATTATCGATACAACGCTGAAGTACACAACATCCATGTCTGTGAGTTGCTACAACAACACATCTCTCGCACACAGCGTCATAGATAAATTGGTTATGTTCGGGCTGGAGTCGGTGTAGGCATTTTTGAATGACGTGGTTTCCGTTCAAATCTTTGATGAGTTCAACAACGTTTGGATTTAGTGCTTTTGTCACCGCTTGAATCTAAATACGTATCAGATCCTAATCAGCTTAACATGTTGACACTGTGCAACATCAACCTGCTCAGTAGTGGATAAGTATTCAATTAGCTTCTGGACCGCACGAGTACCGTGCATATTCAACGAGATTGTAAATAATTCTGGTGACACAATATTCACTATGGCGTTCCTTTGACTATCGTTACAGCGTTCAAGGAGTTTTTGACACAGATAGTTTCCAAAAGGATCTACTTGTTGTCAGATGGAATCTCGTCAAAGCACGAGCTTACCAGTCATCAGTTCTACCAGATGAGGCTGTATCTCGTCAAAAATAGTTGGTATTAACAAACCGTTTTGCTCTTCAATTTTTCTCTGTAGAAATCGGCAGCCATTCTGATCCTTGCATAATTCGTATAATCTACCAAGGTAATCTTCTAATTTCGCGCCGGAAAGCCGATTCGATTCTTGGTCGCTGCAAGAACGCCGGTGTTGATCAGTGTCCGATCCCTCCAATTTTGTCGTTGGAGAGGATGAACGAGAATGTTGAGCAGGCATACTCGAATTGAAAGCGTGAGCGTTGTTTGAAAGATAAATCATCGATCGTTTCGAGGAATCCATGAGAGGATTTATAACGTAATGTTGACACATTGCTGCTGCATTCAATGAGACGTGCTGCGTCAGGATATTTGTGTTGGTCGGCACGTATGTTTGGTTAGGATACAAGAAAGAGGGAGATGGGATCCCATTCGTCAACGCAGCTATTGAACGAGCATAAGAGCAGCACTCATGCCGCGAGCAAACTCCGAGCTGCTGATATTGCTGACATAGATCTAATAACTGATTTTTGCTTGCTTCTACAAACGGACTAGATGTACTAGTAGCAATATTACCAGTGAGATTTCTTGATGCTACCGCGTGAAGATCCGAATAAGATTGCGAGGCCGTAAGCCGGCTCTTCATCCGGATATCAGCTGTAAGGTGATCGATTACACCGTCCTTCATGTCATTTGCTGTAGGCCACCCGTGCGAGTATCGTCTTGCTGGGCCATAGATATCTGCCTGAGTATGTCCATTGGGGTGAGATTCTTCGATTGATTTGTGATTGGACAAGGGAGCATTGGATTTCTCTAGATATTGAGCCCATGATTTACTTCGGAGCGATTCGAAGCTCTTGTTTTTTGTTGTAAGCTTGCGTGTAGATAACGTTAGGCTAAATGTAGGCAATGACGAGAACTATGGATAATGTCAGTACAGATGAACGACAACATACTATAGTCAACTTTCCTGTCTCGCGTATTCATCATTGTCGTATATCAATGATGAGTTTTCGGTTGAAGCCGCGAATTGGTCGAAATACGAAGCGTTTTTCAGCACCTGAGGTGGGGTGTTTTGAAATGGTGGTGTAAAATCTAATCTTGATTAAATATCAATCTGTCCAAAAACCAATTATGCCTTCATGCGGAACGCATAATTCACGGATGTAGTACCTGTTTGTTGGTTATCTCTGTCTGAAAGTCTTTCCTGACTGTGCAGCTCTGATTTGGCAGAGAAAGAATCGGAGCCATGCAAGGTAGTAAAGGTGGATGGTGATCCTTCAGTTGAAGGGGTCTGCTTATCATGTTCATAATATTGCGCAGTATTTACATCGATAGACTTGGATATATGGAGGCGCATAGGAAAAATGCCGATAGAGTTGTTTACAATGGAGAATGGAGAGCTGTTTTTGAAGCTATGGTAAGTCGTGATTATAATGTTCAAAGAATAGATACCCTAAATCGTTTTCTCTGGTCTTCAATTTAGCATCAAGTGAGGTTTTATGCTCAATGGAACGACAGCGCGATCCAGGAACGGAGTGAAATGCTTGTGATGTAGTTAAACAGGGATGGATAGACTGAGATATGGCATCTTGTGCGTAAATCGATGGGCAAGCATAAAGATCAACAGGTTCGTCAAGAAATTTTTGTTTAATCTGACTTTCCGGTCCCATACTCTTCTGTAAGAAAGAGATGAAAGGTAGTGATTAGATTTTCAGGCTAATTAAAGGAAAAGAGGAGCAAAATAGGGGCTCAAGATGGATCTGCAGAACGGCTTGGGTCTAATCGATCATATCCATCCTACGGTCCTAGCTCCTTCAGAGACAGTTGCCTGCAGGGGACACGTTTTTCAGGTATCAAGAGAAGAAAGGATACTGCACCTTTATGTCGCTTCTCTGATATTCTTGGTTAATATAAGACTTTTGTAAGATTGAGGGAGCGCATTGGTATGAAGAAGGAATAGAAGAAGAATAAAACATGAATGTCGCTAACCAAATGAGGCCATGTAGAGAAAAAGTGAATGACTCAAATATTCAAATATGACAAGGAACACAAGAAACGTGTTGTCGCTGGACAAGATAAAAATCACAGTGCGCTTGTACAGCAGCAACTCACTGACTCGGTCTCAGATATTCGCTCGTTATCATTTTCAGGCCAACTTGAGACGGGTTGCGGAATACCAAAACACATGCATGTGATTGGTTGATCGATAAGGATCTACACACCAACAAGTCCACTCAATGCCTTTTATTGGATCTGGAAAGCATTCAGTATCAACATCCAGACGTATGACTGATATTGCTTTTCCGTCTCTGATCATTCGAATTGATAATCCATCAACTGGTCTTGTTGAGATATCTACCCTTTTCGCATTCATAGTAAATTATACTGCCAAATAGGAACTATTACTTATCCGACTTCTTTAACAGGTTGAGCGAGGACAGCTGAAGCACAAGACATGTATAAGTTCCGTAAATCGACGGTGGTAATTAGAATTTTAGATACGAAACAATCATATTTGGTGTAGTTATTATCACTGTTTTCCCATCCATACCTCTTTTTTTTCTTGCATTGAGAATATCAGATGGACCTTTGAAAAAAGAAGCCATGGTCATGTCGTCGTTCATACAGAGTGTGGGAATTTTTCTTCCCCAATTATACATCTCCTCCTCAGGACAAGTAATCCCATTTATTTTTGAACATAGATTTTCTCTGTGCCACACAGTTGTGCTGCCGGTAATGTTTATAGGAAATCCTTTGCCTTCTTTGGATTTCCTCTTTTGGCTCTCTGTGTTTTCCTCAACAGCTCGTCCCATTGAAGCATCGGCGTCTGCCGAAAGGAGTGCGTTTAACCTGGATGGGGTACTATGCCTGTAAATGCTTGATAGATAATGTTAGTTCATGCTTCCATACTGATGATGCAATTGTTTTACAGTTCACGTCCGCTGTTGGCTTTTCTGATTTTTTCATGTACTTCTTTCGTCATTGATGGAATCACTTTTATGCGTGTTGCTTTCCTTGTTGGATGTATATTATATCAATGGCGTTAGAGATTCGTTGATTGCCTCCACTATTTCCTACTCCAACATTTACATTTAAACCGACAACTATCAAAATTCTCTCGATGTAATCATCAGTGACTAATTTGTAATAGGAAATGATGCCAAAGTGGGAAGTCATCATCTTTTTTGGCCTCCAACTCTTTTTCTGCCAGGCCTTAAAGTGAGCCCATCATTATTCCCCAATCAAGGTGTCAACAATTTCTTAGGCGTGTTTATGATGCCTGTAAGTGACAAATATTGTGTAGTTGAAGCAAGCCGTTCATTGATTGGGAAACCGTTCTTTCTTTTTTTTTTTTTTACCATTCAGCTCTTTGGCGGACATTTACTTAAAATCGGCTACCATTGCCGCTCATTTAGTATACACAACGTCGTGCTGCCCCGGATAAGACTGGACACGCACACGGGTGCCAGTCCATATGCGCTGGAATTGAAAGTTGGATTGCAAGGATGTACAGTAACTGTTAATACAAGCCAACTTTTTAAAGTGCGCATCTGAATCAACCTCTCGAGCTCAAATACTGCCAAAGATTGTGGTAGCAATGGCTTTTGTTGTCAGGTGAAATACGCTTAAATACGTTCCATTTAGCAGAGAACTTACTTCTAATGGCCATGCACAGCATTTACCTCACGCACATTGACCTGAGAACAATGAAAAGTTAAAGGTTGTTTATTTGGTGACGAGCCAAAAGTTTGGCAAATAAATAAGAGGATGTCAATTAAATGATTAAAAGGAAGTTCATTTTCTTCTAAAGACATAGACCGACATTGATCTTGAAATAAGCGAGATGATCAAAGATATGAGTAAAAGGAACAATGGAATTGGAGCAAAGGCTTGTTTCCAAGGTTTTGTCGCAAACCTCTGCAAACAGAAATTAGTCCAGGAAAACTGATCTTATTGATCTTGATACTTACTGACATTGCCGCCTTTAATCCAGTACTCAACACCGGGGTGAAGATAACCGAAGCTTTGAGGGGGAAGATGGGCAACGACTACACGCCAAAAAACTTAAATAAAGAATGGTAACTATATTTATAACAACTTACTGTCTCTGTCATTGACGGTTCGCAACAGCTTAATGCCAGTACCAGTGACATAGTAAGCGAAATCTGGATTACCAACTCGAGGACCGCCTAAAATGCCAAAGGGTTAGCTCTTTCTCGTACAATGATCTAAATAAAAAAAATTACCATAGGTATAAATGCTCATGTTGTCCTTGCTGAAGCGTTCATCACGTTGATACAAATCCATAGCTCCAAGAACAGCAAGGGCACCACCCAATGAATGACCAGTAACGACAACCTTGTAGTCAGGATACTTGTCAAGTTGCTTGCGCATGTTTGTCACGACCTTTTCAGCTACTTCGAGATAAGCCTTGTAAAAGCCACCATGAACTCGAGCGCCTTCAACAGGTTTATACTTCGTAGAAAGGAAGTCAAAATCCTAAAGAAAGTGTCAGAGGTCAAATAGAGAGAAAGGGGGAAAGACCGGAGTCTTTGCCTACATACAGCAACAAAGTTACGGAACGAATTGGTTCCTCTGAAAGCCAAATCAATCTGTTTCTTCTTGTCGCTTCGGATAATGTAGCCATTGGTGTCGTAGAAGAGCGAGCTAAAGGTGGTAACGAGTTCGCCATCAGGAAGAGTAGGCTTACAATGTGCGCAGTCCCATTTGCCTCCAGGGACCACGGATCGACAGTAAGCATTTGCCGAAAGGTAGGTGAAATGGACCAAGTCATTCACCTTTGAGGCTGGGGCAATGGGCAAGTTCGCTCGGATCTCCAATCCAGCTGGAACCTCCGTGGCATTCAGAGCCATACCGCCTTTCTGTTCGACGTCGGGTGGAAGTTCGCCGTTTTTCTCAATTGCCCTTTGTTCGGCCTTCAGATCAGCCTTGGGACGATGAGAGGGTAAACTAGTACGAGAGGCAATAATGGGTGGCAAAGCATCAACAGTAGGGGCGGCAACCACAGGAGAAGCCAATAGAGAGAAGCCGAGGACAGCTGCTGAAAGCAAGAAGGAGAGCTTCATTAGAAAAAGGAAAGGAAAGGGAAGGGAAGGGGGTAATTGACGACGATACAATCATTGCAGCTTGACAACCATTGTTTTTATATATGTTATGCTCGAGCTTTTGTCGGATCTAGCGCCATTGAACCATGGAAACAGTGGTCTCTATTGTTCGTTCTGTCGTTGCACCATCAATGCAAAGAGTGCATGTGTGATTCCCATACTTCTCCATGTCCCCTAAAAAAGCAACGAGGTCCTATAAAAAATTTCAAGTGCCGGCAAGAATGGTACGAATGTTACGATTGGATAAGATAGTCGTGTCACCCAACGGATGGAGACATTTGCTCACCTGTGGCGAGTTGCAGGGACGCTGGTGTAACGATCATTTGCTCCGGTCACACAGGTATCACATCGAGTAATCATGACCCTGTTCAGCCCACCTAGCTCCTTCCTATTAACACTGAGAGCTTGATATCTCAATTAAGAAGTCCGAATGATTAGAAACACAGGTAACTAAACGTCGCGCTTCAATTACATCATGATTTGATGATCCATCGTGTCATCATCGTATAACCTCTTCGTGGTAAAAGCATCATATTTAGGCTTTTCGAACCCCGAAAGATAATTTGAGCAAACCCTCCCGATCAACCTCGGGTTTCTCAGCTATGCTACACACACGCATACCGGAAAACGGCTGAGAAAAATTTGATAGCAGCGCGTTTTCGGTACATTCCTCCTATTACTTGACTGACAGCACACTTTTTTTTACATCTTAATATGCACAATGCGCTCTATGACATTGGGTATCACCGCAGTACGACTAACTGGGTCAAGCTAAAAAAGCGGGAAGTTTGGCGGTAAATATGTTGTATAACCAGACTGAAACCGCGGGGAAAATATAGCATTGGTGCTATCTAAATAGCGTAATAAAATGCCTTTAAGATACAGGGCGGATTTTTTTTATGTCGTTGCGAATGGATATGGGTAGTAAGAACATCAGGAATATTGCTGCACCGGAAAGAGGCGGCATAGTCTATATTGATACACAGATTTGACTCGATAATTAACCTCGCGTGGCTGTGCATAGCAAAATCAACTCAGTTGAAGCACTAAAATATACCTCGTTGGCGTGTTGAAGAGTATTATTTTGGTTAAGACTGACAAAGCCCAAATTCAGCCTGCTGGTGTTGACGTAAAAAAAAGTATATGGTGTTGATATATCAAGCATTAAGTGACGTTGATATAAAGAAACTTTGTATGAACTGCTTGCACGCGGCCAATTACTGTGTTGTCCATGACGAGAATTTTAATTTCTTTTATCTGGATATGTATCATTGACTACACGAATTGGTGTTCATGTTTCTTTTTTTTGGGGGGTTCGTGAGAAATTGGGAAATCTTGTTTCACCCTACGTTGTACTGGCGTAACAGTCCTAACTTTTGCTTAAAGCTAAATAAACTTCGATGACTAAATAACGGTCTGACATAGTACCTGATGGGAAAAAAGAAATGGAACGAAGCTGATACGATTTTTTCTGATCGTGAGAAGATAGGCAGTACATGGTTGCAATCTATGCCTATTTCATCACCTATTTTATGTAGAATAACCTGCGGTAACATACATAGATTCTGCGTCTGTAATGAGTCTTTGGCCTTTGTTAATAGCATACCTTGTTAGCTGCTCTAAATCTTGTTTTGCACAGAATGCTATGCTGTACAAAGTTTTGCAAAAGTGGTAATAATTAAAAGGAGACAAAGTTTGTATCTTTAAAAACTCTTTATTAAGAGTGGTACGAGTCAATCGTACAATAAATAAATAAAATAAATAATGTGGTACTGTGTCATTTTGACTACATTTAGAGACAGAGACCAGCGTTAATATCGAAGTAGGCAAGATGGTCCACGAGATGAGTGAAGGGAACAATGGAGTTAGAGCAGAGGCTGGTTTCCAAAGTCTTGTCACAGATTTCTATAAACAAACATTAAAAATAATTCTGATTCCGTTCATCAATTGATACTCACTGACGTCGTCCTTGCCACCGTTGATCCAGTATTCAACACCTGGGTGCAAGAAACCAAAGCTCTGAGGGGGAAGATGGGGAACAACTACACAGGCCGGTTAGACCAAATATAACAGGCATCTATGAGACTTACTATCACGGTTGTTAACGGTACGGAACAAATCAATGCCAGTGCCAGTGACGTAGTAAGCGAAGTCAGGGTTACCAACACGAGGACCACCTGCCCAGCATAGTGTCAGTCGATTCATTCTTGTAGTTTGTGGAACTTACCGTAAGTGTAGATCTTCATATTGTTCTTAGTGAAGCGGGCGTCACGTTGGTACAAGTCCATAGCACCGAGAACGGCAAAAGCACCACCCAAAGAGTGACCGGTGACAACAACCTTGTAGTCAGGGTATTCGTCCAACTGCTTACGCATGTTGGTGATGACCTTTTCAGCGACCTCAAGGTAAGCCTTGTAGAAACCACCATGGACCTTAGCACCCTTGACGGGGGGATAGGTAATGGAAAGGAAGTCGAAGTCCTAATGGGGTCATTAGAGAAAGTCTGATCGAAGCTTTTGGTTACTTACAGCAACGAAGTTGCGGAAGGAGTTAGTGCCTCTGAAGGCCAGATCAATCTGCTTCTTTTCATCGCTTCGGATAATGTAACCATTGGTGTCGTAGAGAAGGGAAGTAAAGGTGGTAACAAGCTTGCCATCAGGAATAGTGGGCTGGCAATGAGCGCAGTCCCACTTTCCACCAGGGACGACTGAGCGGCAATAAGCATTGGCAGCGAGATAGGTGTAGTGAACCAAGTCGTTCACGGTCGAGGCTGGTGCAATAGGGAGACCACCTCTGGCCTGGAGAGCAGAGATGGTCTCATTGGCGTTTAAAGCCATACCACCCTTTTGTTCAACACCGGGGGGAAGTTCACCGTTCTTGTCGATAGCCTTTTGTTCAGCATGCAAATCAGCCTTAGGAAGTCGGGATGGCAAGCTAGTACGGGAGGGAATAATGGGAGGAAGAGCATCAACAGTAGGCGCAGCCACAACTGGAGAAGCGAGCAAGGAGAGACCAAGGGCAGCGGCAGAGAGCAAGAGTGAGGCCTTCATAGTCAATTAAAGGAATGGGATTGAATAAATCGGTGGTGGGATGAAGATTTCAGCAGGACAAAACGTCTTCTATTTATACAGTTACTCTCTATCGCCGCAGTCCGTACAAACGGACGACGATCCAGAAGATAGCCATTGTCAACGATACGGTGTTGTTGTACCATCAATGCGAAGGAGCATGCATGATTTCCATATTTTGTACATTGCACATATCATCTGGCAAGTATGCCCGGATAAAGACACGTAAAATAGAACAGAAAAAGGGGGGATTAAGCGGGAAACTTTATCCTATCACCCTATTTCATTCATGATTGGGCCACAAGAAAAATGGAACTAAGCTAATTTTTGTACCATCTTATCCCTGGAGTCAGTCGACACAAAAAAATGGATTAGTCCTACATAGACCGCGTGTAATGAGCGCACTAATGATCGAAATTACCAGGAAAACCCCTCGTCACTAACTAGGCCCTCATCACCAGTTAAACTTTAACAGGTGACAACTTATTACCAAGTGAACTCATTGATTGCTTTGTTCAATGTTCAATTGGCATCCACAAAGGTAAGATGGTGCAAAAGTAGCTTACTTCGGGCTAGCGTGCATGCCTACACACGCACATCTGTTCATTGGCCGATATCTTCCCATATTTTCATATGCAAAAACCTTAATTCAAGCTCCCGATCATTGTACTGCGCATCGGTTACACATGTACCTCCATTGTGGAGAATTTACCAATTGGATGGAAGCGGATGAGGGTTCAATGTTTATCCTCTCGCGACATGATAAAATTGGTTATATTAAAAGACAGCACGTGAATTGACCATTCATTACTGACAAATAGTGTGTCTTTTCAATAACTCCAACACCTATAGCTGAAACAAATGACATCTTGCATTAACGAAATTTCCCTCGAATACTAATCTAATATAGTTACCATCGGTACCTGAGAATCAAAAATCCATAATAATGTAGGTAACATGTACAACAGAAATACCTTATTCGTTATAGTCCCGAGAGCCGGCGTTGATCCCATACAGCATCCTACAACAAACATGTGGAGTTGTACAATTATGGCAGTTGTATCGTTTCGCTGTGGTAAACAAAGTCCGATGGCGTAAATAAAGCTATATTTTTTTTTTGTATGAACGGAGCCAAGCGGTGTCTTAACGTTAAAGAAGATCAGGAAATTTCGTCATCCCGAAAAGCAACAAATATCGGGTGACAGCGGTACGCGTTTTCATAGACAGCAGAGTCTCTTCATCAGATAACTGATATAGATTACATAGTAAATAGAATTGATCCGATTCTCATTTGTTTGTGTTGCGCACTACTTGAAGTGCCGCATTAATAGCCAATGTCAAAAATGCCGCGGTTGTCTCCCACGTAGTACAATCATTTGCCCTTTTACCATAACATCGCTCTATCTCCACCTTAGGTTTCAGGAGTTTCACACTAAAGTCAAACGCCGCACCATGCGACTATGTCAGACCAAAAGTATGTTCCGCGCACCAATGACGCGTTTATGCCGTCGGGAACAAACAGCGTTATGTATATGCAACATGTGCGCACCGTGCGCCATTGATGTGGCATGCAACTGAAGTGACACTAATTGTCAACGAAATAAAACCATGCCATATTTTTTCTAACTGTTGTTGCATTTTAGCAATTAAATGTTTGATCGCTTACGCCTAAGAAAAGAATAGTTACTACTAGAAAATGTTAACTCATGGCAAAGGAAAGCAAAACAAAGTGCGGGCAATTTCGTAATATTTGTAAAACAATGTCTTCATAGCTTTGCGTCCAAAGCATAGTTCAGCAGTGAGTTGCCGATTTTGTCAGGTTACTACTTAATCGGTGTATAAAGCTCTGCGAAAAATGATTGTAACATCTGCAGCCCTGTAACTCAGTGAATCATGTACTCATTGTAGAGTAACCATACAGTTCAGCGGTTAGTAAAAGCCAAGTTTGACTTCCTCGGAGAAGATCCCATCACGGGGCAATATCTAATGGTCTAAGTGGCTCCTGATCTGTTGTTGACGCCCATTGGTAAAGTCAGAAACGTGAAAAACTTCCTCAGTTGTTATAGCTCGGTTTCATAGCTGCATATGCTTCTACGCTTTGACTCGAGGTTTTACTTCTGAGCTTTTATTGTTCGTTTGTGCTATATGCAATAACATGAACTCAGCTGGAACTGGATCAGATTCTCCGCAGAGACCTAGCCAGTAACACGTCAAACTGTTCCTTGAACGACAAAAGGCATAGCAAACAAGTAAACTATCTGTTAATAGTGAGGACAGAGCTTTTTAGGCCATTGGGAGTAACCTTTATTGCAAAGTTCTGCTTCGATACTTATTCTACGGTTGCCCTTAAATTTTTCGTGCTTTTAGTGGTAGGGAAGTACAGAACGAAATCGTGGTTGCGGTATGTAACGATGTGTGAAACACAGATACAAACAATGGATTACCGACAAAGTTAGAATAGACCAAGTTCTGTATTGCCAAGCTTTGACATTAATTAACAATATGAGGAAACTGCTCAGACTATCCTGGAAATGAGGTTGACCTAATATTCAATGTTGAAGATCGAAGCCAGATCGCAACACTAAGCGTGTCAGTCCCTTGCTAGAGCGCGTCATTGTCATGTGCAAGGACAATCAACGCTTTAAACGTACATGTCATCAGCATGTCTTAGGATTCGGATGGCCGAAGTTGGTTTGGGTTTCGATAAAACTTTGACTGGTCATACCTACAAAGCTAGTATCATCTTATGAACAACCTAAATAAAAGCAGGTAGAGACATGACCCATAAGCATGCACAGTCATATAGAGCTGGTTGTAAACCTACAAATACGGCTCGAAAATACGCGACAATCATTCTTAGGAAAAGTGCAAAGTGACTCATTGAAAACCGCTGATCGTTTCAACTATCATGTGAAGACAGCACACAGTTAGGTTAGTCTCTGTGACCTTACCGTGCATATGGAGAACACAGCCAGACAGTAAAACGAAATAGCAGCTGCCATCTATTCTAGTTATTTGTTTGCGGTGAAGACAAAGACTTTAGTGTTGTTATTGCATGAAAGCCGATGCGTTCCATGACATAAACATGCTCTATGTGATGCCAATCTGCGCATTAATGGAAAAAAGTGCAAACAGACTTCCTTCAATACTGCCCTCTTCCCCGGCCCATTATACACTTGGTCTGTTGTTAGGCAAGACCCATTCTCAATCACCATTAACTGTATCTGTGTGTACTAGCAATATACTGTTTATTAAATGCACTTTTACGCTATGCTAATACCAATTTTGTTTCTATGTGAGAACCAAGTTTGCGCTAAATGTAAAGTAATTAAGCGCCATTAATAAAATAAGTTATACTGTATGAGCATATTTCACTTACAATCAACTAGATCTTCTAGTGATCACAAAATCGTTTACATCAACATAAAAATTACATTCATAATTAGTAAATGGAAGGATATGTTCGGTGTCTTTTTACTTATACTTGAAGGGCTTTTCACTACTCAGTGTGAACGTCCGTGTCGCACCAAATCCATGGTGCACGTGAGCGATCAAGAAAAAAAGAAAAGGGTCCGGGCATGAACATCCGGTACAACGAACCCATACACCCAATTGTTTGATATTGCTTTGCTTGCCTGTGCCGTTAGACTATGGAAGAAACAAAGTTAAGGAATCTTTGTAACGTTCCGACTACTTTGTTGTCTTACCGCTTTGCTGAATTGCGCCTGTGTCCGAAATCATCCGATGTTTCAGCTTGTGTTGAATGTCCGGAAGCATATGTTGTCCTTGCTTTCGGAAACAGATACTTGTTGCAATTCCATGATGCTTGCGTTCCATTGACCGGAACAAAGAGTACAATGAGAGGTACATGAAGTACGTTGTCCAAAGATTTATTGTCCTGAGGTTGGGTGTCTGCATAACAATAACAGTATCAAATATTGTCGTACCTTGTTTCACCCAATACTTCTCTTGAAAGATGCCTTGTGCATAATTTTGTTCCAAAATTCTCTGTATTTTCTGGAAGAAATTATGTTACTGAACAATAAGCTTTGTAGTGGTGGGAAATTACCTTCTATTGAAAGTTCAGTATGTCATTCCATATGTTTATGATTTCATAGTTGGAAAATTGATCTACCATATTGGAATCATGCATTAAATAAACCTTCTGACGTCTGCGCACTTTGACTTAGCAGATTTATAATACATTGGATTGACAGAGGTATCAATAGACCACCTAATTGAATATGCGGTAAAAGATAAGCCAAAAGAAAGGATGAAAGAGGGCAACACATCGTTATATCAATGGAGGGACGCGTCATGATATGACGTATTAATGTTGAGGCTTTCGTGAAAATAGGGAAATTGCTGTCATCTGATGTCATAAAACAAGCTGCCGCAAAAATGATCTACGGGGAAATGGAAGCATGGTATGAAGAAGCACTGCCATGTTCACTCTTGATGCAATATATCGATGGAATGTATTTTTGGTTTGAATTGACACCTGTTACACGCATGAATTAACCAAATGTCTCTGGTATGTTGCTCAATATTAAAAGTCTATGTCTTTCGTTGTTTATCTGTCTATATGGCCGGAGTAGGCAATCATCAACTAGTTTATGTATTGCTCTTAACCGACGACAACATCTTGCTCAGCCAATGCAATTTAGAGGACTGCAGTAACGATGATGGATCGAAGAATCTTCCGGTTGAATCCGACCAAACCGGTCTCTGAATGGACATTACCGTACAGTAATAAGACCATCACTATGGGAAGTGGTTTCTGATGTACTATTTTTCAATAAGTAAGAAATAGTACATCAGGAACCAAAGTTTCCGAGTCTGCTGCAGAGTATAACATTGGTTTTCAATGGACTAATTTTTTACTCCAAAGGAAACTGATGCAGACCAGAAAGAACCCACATTCCCATAGCGCATGTTATTTTATTGTAATCTGTGTCAGACCTTCGAAGGATCTGTACTTTGTATAGTACAGACATGGCTTGAGCATTCTGTTACGTTACTATGTCAGAGCAAAACTTATTATTGTCAGCACAAAGACATCCCATTCGCTGATACAAAAGCGCTTTTTAATTGATCCAAATTATATTGTAAAAATATACGCATTTTGCGGGACGCGAATGGATAACAGCAGTCTTTTTCTTTATGCAAGCAGCTTCTGTTAGTATGATATGCTATTGCTTCCAGTTATATGCTGTATTTCTATAGTCCTAAAGGTCCAAAAGCAAGCTCCGTATGGGTAGGCATAGATGGCGCCGGCAAAATGCAATGTAATTGACGTGTCAATGTATGGAAAACATGTCGTAGGTATATATCGAATAAAAGGGCTGCGGTTACTTCTCTTTCATATGTTCTCCGTTCGACTGCAGACGTGCTCGTTCCCATTGCAAATATTCCCATTTTGCGACATTATCAATACAACGCATATCCCGAAGGTATAACCGTTTGGCCAGGGGATGGTCCAAGATGTACTCGACGTAACCAGCGCGTCGTAAACCCCGCTCAACCGATATATACCAAAGAATGCCGAACAAAACCCCAATCGTTGCGCCTACCGCAACTTGTGTTTCTGTGTGGTACCCAAGATAGATTCTGACAAACAAGGAATCATGGATGAATTTCACTGCGTATATAGTATGAGTTCTCGATGCTTCCTTACCGAGTGTATGAGACCACAGCTGCCATGATCAACATAAGCAATGCGGCCAATTGTTTCCACATATCGTACTCGAGCCGTATATTGCTGTATAAGTAAAGTATACCGTAACTGGCGAAGTACCACACGAATTGGGCATGACTGGATGGCATTCCATAACCATCTCCTAAATGGACTACATCAAACGTTGACAATAGTCCCGATATATTTGTCCGTATTCTTACCATGAGGCCGTGCGATTTTCAGATATTCCTTTAGGATAGCATTAAGACCTTCGTTTAGAAGTTGGCCAAGAAGCATGAAGATACCAGCCAATTCCCGTCGGGATACAATGATGGAGGCATAGAATACGAGGATGGCCAATGGCGCCAGAGTGATATAAGCAAATGCGTAGGCTACATTATCTTGGGAATCAAACTGAACGTGAGTCAATGAAAGAGAAGCCAAAACGGTCTCTTGCGGTGACTCCATAACGCGTGGTTTGGATGCTGTACGTTCCTAAGGTACGAATGGTGCAGGGAATATCAGCGCATCAACAGATAATTGGTCAATGTGGCTTCGTGACTTATATTATGACTAGAAGGTGCTGCTTAATGGATCACACAAAGTATAACTTAGGCAGAAGAGCTATTATGACGTTAAAAAGGTACGTTGTTTGTAAATTTGATAGCTTTGTTATGCTCATTCCGCAGCCTATTGATAGTTTTGCGTTTGCGCTAACTGGCACTTCTCTTTTAAGCTTTTTCTGTGCAATCACTTATCGTATATGCTCTTTCTACTTTTCATTTGTGCTTCTTAGGCGGTTTTGTCAAGAATGACATAAAGAAAAAAATAGTTTGAAAAACAGAAGCTAACCAAATGTATAGGAGTTATTGCTTATCACTGTTAAGTGACCCCAATGGTGACATCGAAAGCGGTGATAGATTGACTATGATATTTTCTCCCTTCATCAACGAAGATCATGCGATTTTTTTTTATTAACTAGCGTTATTCCCCAATAGATTGGTTATGTGTTTATGAGGTTCCTCTTCCCGCATTGAAAAGTCGTGAATATCATAATCATAACCCAAAGAAAGAATTGGTCAGCCAAAGGACTATGTCTTCTTAAACTTTTTTTTTTTTACAAGAGCAGTGTAAGGTTTTTATAATACAAGGTGTTCGATATATATGTTTCTAAGTCTAGTTTTCTATTTCTAAGTTGGAAAGGTAAAGGAGGTTTAATATTTACCACGAATCGATCTTCATGGTCTTCTTTTCCATCAGGTTGGTATGCATCTTGAAGACCTTATCAAGCATATGGGGCTGATGACCTCGGCCTGCAGCCATGCACTTCTTAGTGGCCATATCCAAATAATCCTTCAGAAGAGGCTGGTATTCAGGGTGGGCACATTTCTTGATAATAACCTCAGCACGGTCGCGGGGACACAATCCACGCAGATCAGCCAGACCTTGCTCGGTTACATATACATCCAAGTCGTGCTCGGTTTGATCAACGTGCGATGACATAGGAACCACGCAAGAGATACCGTTAGGATCGACGGAAGTAGGTCTCGTAGAGGGAGTGTGCATAATGCTCAATTTAGCATTACGTAAGAAATCACCTGATCCACCAAGACCATTCAGCATGCCGGAACCGCAAACCATGGTTGAGTTAGCATGACCGTAAATCTAATAGAAACAACTTAGTCACATGTTTCTGACCAAGCTTTTTCAGCGTACATCAAACTCGACGGGTGTGTTCATAGCAATGCACCCAAGTCTGCGGATAATTTCGGGTGAATTCGAAACCTGCTGGGAACGCAACAAGAGTCGATCCTAAAACGAGAAGGTCAATTTCCGATCCCTTCATTTCAACTGTCAACTTACCTTATAATTTTCCCAGTTATTATAGAAATGATCAAATCCTTCAGGAGAAAAGCGGATGGAGGTAGCACTGGCGAACTTCAGCTTATCAGAATCGAAGAACTCCAAGAAGGTATCCTGCAACACCTCAGTGAACCTAACGGCGACTTAATTAGATTATCTTCTCATCATCCCGCCTTCCGCCCTTTGCTGGGTTGCTTACACAGTGACATCCTTGAATTTTGATTTGGCAAGACCGCCAATAACGGCATTGGCGATGTTTCCGATACCGGACTGAAGAGGCAACAGGTTGTCAGGAAGACGACCCATCTTCACTTCATGTTCCAGAAATTCAATCAAATGATTGGCAATTGCCTCGGATTTGGCATCTGCTGGCGTGTTGGGACCAGTCATGTCAGGTCTGTCGCTTTCGACAACAGCGATGACCTTGTCCAAATCGATAGGGATAGCAGTCTGTCAAATTTTGTTTGATAATTATCAGTTTTGGTGCACCGAACATCCGCAAGCAAATCACATACCGTGCCGATTCTATCTTCCGTGCTCATAATCAGATAAGGCTTTCGGTTGGGGGGAAGACTGCACATAGTAATGTCGTGAAGTCCCTCGAATGAAGGGATACGGGTATTCACCTCGATGATAATTTTATCGGCCATCTGAAGGAGCTCAGGAGTGGCACCGACTGAAGCTCCAGGAACAATCCAACCTTCTTCAGTGATCGCGGTGGCTTCGACAATCACGATGTCCAGCTTATTTCCTGGTTTGTCCTTGGTGTAATAGCCTGCGGGAAATCAATGGTAAATCGCGGGAAAAATACGATATGAAATAGTCATACCATAAACGAGATCCTGGGCAAACATTGACAGGTGCTTATCGGCGAAGCGGATCCGACCGGCGTTGATACCCTTCTTGATGTTCTTACCAACTTGATGAGGGTAACGGCGATCGATCATGTCGTTGGCGGCCCATCGATCTTCACATTCCGCACCAGATGACGCGCCGACAAAGAGGTTGAACTTCATCTTTCCTTGCAAGTTATTTTTCTCTACATGGTTGGCCAATGCAACAGGAACCATTTTTGGATATCCAACGCCAGTGAAACCGGACCATCCAAGGTATCTACAGTTGAAGGATGGTGAATAATGTATCTCCTTCGTGAAGCAATAACGTACTGTCCGTCTTTAAAAAATTTCAAAGTATCTTCGGCTTTCATCAGCTTGTTCAAAAGCTGAGGGCGGCGCACTCTTGACTTCAGGGCAGCGGTGACTGAGGCCATCTTGTGTCTAGCAGTTGTATAGTAAACGAACGAACAAAGAGAACCGGAATTAAGAAGAAAACACAGCTAACCAACTCTTTTATAGGCGAAATGACATCTTTTAGCGGAGCCATAAACTGAGAAGCAGTGCGGATAAAATGGTGTGGAGAACCAATTCTTTTAACCCTGTTCCTGAAACCAAAAGTTGTTCCTGCCATGATATCCGAAAGAGTTAAGAAATCGACAGTCATGAATGATGTTCAATCCACTCCAGATCGACTATTATTGTCAGTTCGTCTTACCCTTTACCGCGGAGAATCTGAAAACTACCGCTATAGATCTTACTTGCCACATTCGGTATCGTTTGATATTCATCGCAATGCACTTTAGAAGTCAGAAAAGTGGGGTAAGAAGCAAAAGGTAAAGAAGAACTGAAAAGGAAGAAGATTGAAACTTCATCAAAGGAAATGGATAGATGACGCCACCATTTGTTTATGGCATGACGTAGAATAAGTCATATAACACATTTTGTACTTCCTTGTGTCCTTGTTTCTCTGTTTTCCACTTTGGCTACGGTTCAATTCACTGACAATGATCATCTCTTTTGGACCGGCTAAAAGATAAGGAGTATTCACGGGCACGGGAACGGATCCCCACACAAAGGAACAAACTGAGCCAATAGAAATCTATAGCAAGTGACACAGAATGCCAAAACGTAAAGCCGGTTCATGCTTCCATGACAGAAGGAAAGGTGAACTTAAAACTGCAAGGACATCGTAAGCACAAGAACGCATGATAGTTTTCGATTGTCCTTATATTAGGTCTAGTTCATTCTGGATCCCTATCTGTGTTCATATGCTTGTTGGTGAGCTTATGTGCGAAGTTGGCAAAGTTACTCAATTTCTTCTTGTGTTCTGTGTACTTTTTGCCCTGGGTAGCTTATATGTACTTATTTCCAAAATTAAAGTTGCATCTCGTAAATTCACTTGACGCATTCTGCGAAAATGAGCTTGGCGCTAACAATTCATATTAAGTTTCGTGTTATAAGAGTTCGAATTGACCAAGTTTACATACCTGTCAGAAAACTGACGACGCCATACCCATCTCCCTTACAAGCGAACGCAATGATGCCTATATCAAGTCTTAATTCCAAAGATCTGCGAGTTTGATTTTCGTAGTTTGCAAAATAATTTTTGGGAAATACTGTACGTTTTATGAAATATGGGCATCTTGCCTTCACATGAAGGTAGACCACGCAATTGGATAGTACGCAATACGGAGCTTCGTAGGAAAGAAGGAAAGCGGTCAAGAATGTTACTTGTGAATCTATGTTTCAAGAAGAGCTGAAATTACTTTGTAAGACATCTGAAAAAACTTTCATGTCGTACTAATCAATAGATGTCTCGGTTATCGGAATCGGTGTATTATCCTTATGTTAACGCTCAATTGTAGCATATATTCATATAGGTATAGCAAGAGAATGTCACTTGCTTGTTTGATATTTATTTGCCATTACGAAACTGACTGACATACAAGTCAAAATGTTATTTATTCTATTAAACAGAGTATCCATGGAGCATGCAACAAACGTGTTAATTACACCCCGTCAAAGATGACTGGCAAAATGGGATTACGTCTACTGCTACCAGGAAAGACTGCATCTCTACTCTGTCGCTTCAAGCACGTGTTCTGCACGCTCCTCCACAGGTTGGACGTCGCGTACTTCATCCCTAGAGGTTTCACCGTCACCCATTGTAACAGAGTGCTTTTGTCCAAGATGGCACGAGAGACGAACCAAGTCTACCGCTTTTCTAAAGGTTCTACGAGCGTTAAAGTTTTTGCGTACATTAGGTAGCAAATCCTTCGCATCATCTTCCGTAATGGTTGGGTTAAGCCAGGGGTGATTCAATGCTTCCCGAGCTGAGATTCGATTTTCCGGATCCACCGTTAAACAACGACGGATGAAATCCTTGGCTATGTCACGGAGTTTAACATACCAAAGTCATGCGCTTTTCTTAGACTTTTTACCTTCTTCGCTGATACCAGCCCAGTATTCTTCATGGAAGGTGTAATCTCCTCTTATGATGGCATTCATCTCCGCAATATTATTATCTCGTTCAAACGGTGTATAACCACATAACAAGAAATAAGTTATCACACCGATAGACCACACGTCTCTTTGTTGCCAGTCAGCATAAATGTTGATACAATTATTGAAGAAATAACTTACACGGGTTGTCCGTGGCCAGTCTTCTTCAGAATTTCCGGTGCCTGAACGCAGTTTAACATCAGCTCGCACTTTGACTGCTGATATTATTTACCATGTATCCAGGTGTTCCGCAGGTAGTTTTCAAGGCGTGAAACTTGTCAGTGCCGATGATCCTGGATAAACCAAAGTCTGCCACAAGAAGTTCCGAGTCCTCATCAAGCGTGCGGAAAATAAGATTTTCGGGCTAATAGCCTGTACTGTGAATTCTGTCGTCGCATCTGTGTATAAATTATCATACCTTCAAGTCTAGCAAATGTCAAAATAAGTACCGTAAATATGACAGCAAACAAGAATACCTCGATGAACAATGCCATTGTCATGTAGATAGGCTGCTGCATCAGTGACTGTGCGAATAATATTGACAGCATCTCTTTCGAAGTAACTGCCTTTCTGACAGATACGGTCAAACAATTCTCCACCAACGGCCAGGTCAGTAACGAGATACACTATCATGAGTTAGACGCGGCTCATCGATGATAAGTCTACTGACAATTATGCAATGTTTCGAAATAGTCAACCAAGCTCAAGATGTTCTTATGTCCCTGGGATACTTTTCTCAACACATTGATCTCGTTACGTAGCATATGCTCGCGGCCTTCCATCAATTTTTTGTTGATAACCTTTACCGCGTAGAACTTGTTGGTTTCGATCTATTTAGCGAGAGTCAAAACCTGTGGATATTGCCTGAAACCTACTTACGTGCATTGCCTCTAAAAACCAACAAACCCATGACGCTCATGAGCCGAGGCGAAGATAAAGCATAACTCACCTTTCACAACGGCATAACTGCCGCTGCCAAGTACTTTTCCAGTTTTATATTTACATGGAACCGTAACCGGGGTACGCTGTGTCGGCATTTCGGAGAAGGCGAGAAGCAGAAGAGGAGGAGAAATAGTAGCAAGGAAGCGCGCAAGCTGAGCTACAACTATCCACTGACTTGGCCAATCAATCTGATGATGAAGCAGATGTAGTTGTACCACCATCTGTTACCCTTTACGTCCAAAAACAATTAACCAAAACGAGCAACTACAAAAATGCAGCTCTCCATGGATCTGGATGTAATTCGTTTTCCCTTTCTTTATGCCACGAAAAAGCGCGAAAGTTCAGCATTATGTATATTACCAGGAAGAGGTAGCCCGAAACTCGTTTGATAGAGAGTCTAGCAACGACTCGCTTCCAGCCTTGGCTCGGTGGCATTCACTTATTCGTCGAATGTCGATCAACATGCAGCGGGATGAGGGTACACCACTGAACGAAGTAATGTCTGGAACGCCGCTGGAACCGACAGAGCATGAGCGTGCGTTGATGTTAAATATGCCTATGCCACCCACTGTGGATGATAACCTTCCTTCCATGGAAGAAATTGCCAGAGAGGGGTTAAGAGCGGCTCAGCTAGCTGAACTGAAAACTAGCTACTTCGAACATCCATTTAGCTCGGACGAAGAAGAATCTATCGATTCAAATGATCAAGTAACTGAACATGTAGAGCCCGTAACTTCCGATCAAGATATTACAGCCTACTCATCAGGGGGGCATGAAGACAGTGATCCCCAAGGTAACATGTTCTCATTTTTCAGTTTATGTTAAAGTTCTAAATTCTCAATAGCACATCCCCGGGCACGGGCACAATGGGGAACAGCAATCGAAAAAATAAGATTTGTCACCAGCATGTCTCTTACAAGCAGAGGACATAATTCTCACACTCCTTTCACTACTCTGTCTCTAGTTCCATTCTGTGCTCCAGCTTTTGCAACGCCCTATATCGCCATCTTGTCTAGAGACGAACATGGTCGAAAGCCGGTACCTCATATTATTCGTTTACCAGACCTATATACTAACTATTATTCATAGCCGCCTATTCTTTTCAGTTTGCTACATGTGAGTATTCGTAGTGCTTCGTTGGAATTCTGAACAGTTCATAGGTAGCTATCACCGATTCCGAAATAGAGCAAAGCTCTTTACAGCGATTATACGTTTACCGTATAGAGTTGCAATACGGTGAAATCAAATGGGTTATCAAGCGATCAATCATTGAGTTCTATAACCTTCATCTTACGCTCAAATTCAAATCCGGCATCACTGGATATATAGAGCCACCACCGTCCTTTCCAGACCAGTTAGCTCATCTGGCCAATGCAGCATTGGCATCTATTGGCATCACAAGGGAAGAAGATGAAAAAGACGAACTGTGGCGAGACGTTAATCTCAAAAGGAGACTTGCTCTCGAGCAATACCTGAAAGCGCTTATACAACGATCTCGACTGGAAGTAAATTATGAACTATGCGACTTTTTAGAGATCAGCGCTATTAGTATTGTCAAGGATATGGGATGGAAAGGAAAAGAAGGATATATGGAGCACAAAATGAACGCGGCATCACCATCTCTAACGAGATTTTTACGCTGGTCGCGCTGGGCAAAGCAGTGGGTCTTATTGCGAGATTCGTAAGCGCAAGGAACGCAAACATAGAAATCAATTTCTTAGATATGGATAGTTACATTGCATTTTGCAAAGATATCAGCTCGACTACACCCACTGATGTGCTTCTGTTCGACAAACACTTCAAATTCATCCGCAGGCATAGTCATTTTGCGTCTTACCATCAAACCCACATCACCTTATTGAACAGTGCACGAAGGATCGAACTCAAATGTCCTACAAATCGCCATATGGAAGAATGGATGAGAAGTATTGAAAAGGTACAAGCAGAAAGTCCATGGGTGGTAAACCATCGTTTCGGGTCTTTTGCACCCGTAAGGGAAAATGCAAAAGTAAAATGGTTCGTAGACAGTCAAGGTCGGTGGCTCAGTTTGTAACCTAACAGCAGCTAATATTGAGCTTTAAGAATATTTCTATGCTGTCTCTGAAGCTATTCTTTCAGCAAAATCAGAAATTTATATTGAAGATTGGTGGCTAGTAAGTGAAATAGAGCGGAAATAAAGGAATTTTAATGATATTTTGGCGATCAATGAAGAGTCCAGAGTTGGTATGTCTCCACGGAAAGGTAGATTATTTTATCTAAAACACTTAACGTAGTATCTACGACGTCCCCCAAAAGGCAACGAAGAATATCGTATTGATAGATTATTGAAACGAAAAGCTTGCGAGGGTGTTATGATTTACATTGTCATCTATAAAAATCTATCAGTGGCTCTACCTTTAGATTCACAGCATACGAGAGATTGGTTACAGAGTATTCACCCCAACATTATTGGTAGGTATCAGTCCATTTCCAATATGTAGATTACTATGAACTTATCGGTGCGCAGTTCAGCGACATGCAAACTTGACTACTTCGCCTTTATGGGCTCATCATGAGGTAATTGTCTTAGACTTAACATCAACTACTAAGCTACATAAAACAACAACAGAAAATTTTGGTAGTGGATCACAGATTAGCTTTTGTAGGAGGCCTTGACCTTTGTTTTGGGTAAGAATACAAGCTTAGCCTACTGTAAGTTAACTTTCTTTTTTTTTTTAGTCGATACGACACACCGGAACATGAATTGATGGATCATAGCAGTGATGATGAAACTTTCCTGGAGGTATTCCCAGGACAGGATTACTCCAATCCTAGAGTAAAAGATTTCATCAAAGGTGGGTGCTTTTTCAATTTGACACTTTGCCGGCCTTTTGATTTTTATTGCATCACCGCAAGCTACCTCTAAAGAGGTTCAACTCTTGCTCCAAAATCTTAGATTATTTAAGCAAAGGAGCGTTGTCGACATGTATATTATGGTTAAATGATAGGCTGATTGATATTCGTAGTGAGCCAATACGACATAGAGCTTATTGACAAGCGATGCATTCCGCGAATGCCATGGCATGATATACAGACAGCCATGGTAAGTTTATTTTATGGTATTGAAAGTGAACTTCTGTACACATGTGTAAAATTTATTATAGGTTGGGCCACCAGCAAGGGATGTAGCACGCCATTTTATTCAACGCTGGAATTTTGTTAAAGCCACTCGAGCTAAGGATCGAGAAGACGTCCCATTCCTTGTGCCAAAAGGTGAATATGTGGCAGCCAGAGATGAGAGTAAATTCCGTGGTACTTGCCGTGTGCAAGTAGTGCGCAGCAGTGCTGAATGGAGTCAGGGAATATTCCGAGAAGTAGCTATCCTTGCAATAGAAGTGGCTCGTGCTAATACATATTTCTCGTGGAAGTTCTCAATTTACAGTGCGTACATGGAATGCATATCCAAGGCAAAGCACTTTGTTTACATCGAAAACCAGTTTTTTAGTAATGCTACAGTAAAAAATACAAGCTTTACAACAGTGCTTATACACGATTTATAGTTTCTGCTACTCACCCTGACGACAAATTAGTGAAGAACAAAATTGCTCAGGTACAAAAATAAAGGTATGGTTATGGTTCAATTACTCAAACGGTTCTCTCTTCTGTCTATTTTTTTCAGGCTATTGTGGAAAGGATTAAGCGAGCTTACCGGGAGCGGCAAAAGTTTCGTGTCATTGTCGTCATACCGTCTGCCCCCGGTTTTGAGGGAGATTTTTCTAGCGCAGACAGACGATCCATGCCATTGCGGTGGGTGGCAAAGGGGAGGATAGGGGTACAAAGCTAAATGGCGGTTAGATCAGTGGCTCATTTCCAGTACCTGTCAATATCAAGAGGTGGAAGCTCTATATTGGAAAAGCTAGAAGAAGCCAATATACCAGCAGAACAATATATAGGCTTCTACAGTCTTCGCAATTGGGGAAGAGTGTCGTCAAACGCGCTAAATCCAAGTAGCCCCCTTGTTAGCAATGATCAGGGGAACTTGTCTTCACGGATCTCACCAGTTACACCAACCAGTGCTTTGCCCACAAGCTCTGGTATTTCAAGTAATGGTAAATACAGTATAGAGCTGAAAAGAGGAAATAGCAACCGTCAGAGCAGAAATAAGAGGAGCAAAGACCACACAGTGCATCCTAGCAGAAGTGGTCTTCATTCGGTTCTAGACGATACAATAAGGGAGCGAGTTAGTGGAGGCAACATGAGCAGCGAACTAAGGGAAGGGCGGACGGAGTACGTGACGGAGCAGGTTTACGTGCATTCTAAATTAATGATCGTCGATGACAAGATAGTGATATGCGGTTCTGGTAATAATGCGTAGCCTGAGTTTTCAGTAGTTATAACTGTTCTTTTTTCTTTCTGAAATTTCAAGCCAATATCAATGACCGGTAAATTAGCCCCTAAGAAAGCTGTAACTAATCAAGAAAGCTCTCTGCAGATCACAGTTGGGTAATAGAGATTCCGAGATCGCTGTTGTCATTGAGGATACCGATATGGTACCTTCCATAATGAACGGCCAGTCGGTAAGTGGTTTGTGTTCAGACGTTCAAAGAAAGCAAATGAACTGACTTGTTTGTCCATATGCATATAGTATCAGGCGGCAAGGTTTGCACTAACGTTAAGAATGCAGCTTTTTAGGGAGCATCTTGGGATGCTTTCTAAGCCTGGCGACTGTGTACTTTCGGAGACAGCAGCGGAAAGCAGTTCAACTGCTAATGCAGGGCAGCAGTGTGAGATGTTTGGGATGGACCCTTTACATGATGACTTTTTCTTCAATCAATGGGATAATATAGCTAAGAAAAACACAGAGATTTACCGGACGCTTTTTCGATGCGTTCCAGATGATACGGGTATGATCAAGAATAAGAACTAGGGGCTAAAACATTATATAGTTCTGACGTTTGATGCACATCGAAAGTTTGTGCCTGATCCGGCACGTGTACGACCAGGCCATATTGCGCATCCGTGGCGAATGACAAATGAAGAAATTCAAGCCAAGTTGGCTGGTATCCGTGGGCATCTGGTGACTTTCCCTACACAATATCTATGCCAGGAGAACATGACAGCAAGTTTAGTTCAGGAAGCAGTACCTCCTATTGTCTTCACATAATTGTGCTGAGCAGAGAATCCAATCGCTTATATCCGATTTATTTCCTAAAGGCATAATAATTTACATATTTTGACTCATTTCAATGACCCCATGCAATGATGTTTATAAGACAAAGAAAATGAGCGTGAGAAAAACTTTTTAAGACGTGTACATATAGTGTAGATAACGTATAGCAATGGTTAAGTTTATATCCCTTGTAGAGTTGCTTGGCAAGAAAAAAAAAGGAACTTACAATAAAAGCATGTTGCTTTCTTCTCTAGATAACTTTAATCTTAAAGATCCTATCATATAGAAGAAGAAATAACACGTCTAATTTAATACCGTATTTATTGCTTTTCTTTATATAGTCAAGTGATCCTCAACAAAGAATTTGTGGGAAATATAATCGATCGTATCAACGAATGAAAACGACTGTAAATATAAACAAATTAGAACAGGGCTGTCTTACGTCTAGATGGATATTGGAGTAGCAACTTGGACGTATATTCTAATTTTATTAAGAATACCAAAGTATTAGAATGTAAGATTGTGTAAAAGAAAGTCCAAGGGCTGCATTGCATTCAAACGTGATAAAAGACCTCCTTTCCTCAATGTATCCAGTCCAAGGGTCTATCCCTTGCGGGGTTTCCTTTAATGGATATGAAACTCCGCCAGTAGAAGTCGTATATAAATTCGGTTTTTCTTTATTGACAGAATTCGAGATAAGGTTAGCTTAGCCAGCATTTCCACTTCACCATGGTCTTTGCTAAGAGCCATTCCGGCGCTACCTTTCGGTCTATTTCTTCCTTGCTAGGGAGAGGGATTCATAAGGCAGCCACGGTGTCCTCCCGCAACCCTATCGAGATGATTGTGGTCATCCTCATGTTCGCATCTTTCAGCTATTTTTACTTATTTAATCTCGCTCGTACATCGGATCTTTTTCCTGGCATCACTACCCATCTTTCCCCATCTACAGTATACACTCCTAATCATACGCAAAAATTCGCCTCCATTCAACCCGCAGACGAAATAGCAGATGCAATTCAGATAGACCTCAAGCAAATTGTTGTTAACGTTCCCACCCAACACATGGTGAATCCACATACGTCGGCTGCTATAATAGAACTCCATGATGCAGTTGAACGCGATATGATCCAGCATCAGTCATCGTTAATCTACAATAACGTATGCTACCAAACTGCCGATGGGCTTTTGGTCGATCCACAGGTAGATCTTTTGCAACGAAACAAGGCTTTGCAAACCCTAGATGAAGATTCTGCTACATCAGCATGTTTGCTTGGAAACTTTATCAATTCACTCGAATCTCTTCCCAAATCTTTTGTTTTATCCTACGGATTCGATGTATCTGATGCATTGGCTCGGAATGTGACAGAAGCTTGGGAGCGCAGGGTGTCTTCCCTTCCGCCTGGAAAGTTGGTATCTGTATCTACTTCCGGACAACATGAAAATATGTTCTTGTGGCTCTTTGTTATTGCCACCAACGTGATTTCACATGTGAAGGCCGTTTTTGAGGTATGTCCATCAACAGTCTATCTAGCTTTATTAACCTTTCTACAATAGATGGCTGATAACGTTGATGTTATTGTCTTGTTGGCTGGTTATGCCATGACGATAGTAACTATTATTTCTTTGTATACAAATATGCGCGCGATGGGTTCCCGCTATACTTTAGGTAAGCTCATCGTCTACCTTTTTTCGGCGATCTAACTTGGATATTATGGTGTTACAGCGACCGCTGTTATCGTCAATGGCTTCTTTTCTTTTATGTTTTCCTTGCTTACAGTGCACGTACTGTCTGTAAACGTCCACGTGAATGTGCTAGCGTAAGTTGCGAGCCATCTTGGTTACCCATGTACTAAATGCATTGATGACGTTAGCGAAGCACTTCCTTTCCTTGTTGTTACGATAGGCTTTGAAAGACCGTTCAAATTAACCAAACGAGTTCTCGAATTCAGCAAGGAAACTCCGATCACTCGGCAGGATATTCGTAAAACGATGATTCGTGCCGTGGACTCCGTCGCGTTGCCTATCGCACGAGATTGTTTTGTTGAGATTATGGTTCTTGGTCTTGGCGCAAAATCCGGAATACCCGGCCTCAGAGAATTTTGTTTGTTAAGCACTATCTTGCTGGCATATGACTTCATTCTTATGTTTACATGGTATACTGCCGTGTTGGCATTGAAATTGGAGGTATGAGAATATTTTACATAGTACATGCATATACTTACCTACCGCTTGTACAGCTCCGTAGAATTCGCGAGATTAATCTTTCATCATCAGCGACGACGACAAAGAATCCACCCAATACCGGTTATATTCGGCGAACTGTGCTTAAAGCATTCAGTGATACCAATCATACCGGAAACGAAGACGATAGCAAGCAGTCAGATGGACCTATTATTGCCCGAGTCAAATTGCTTATGGTAAGCGATCTTGATTCGTTTCAGCTTGTGTCACTTATAAACAGGATTAGATTGTTGGTTTTGTTGCGATGCACATTTTCAACGTCTGTTCCACCTTCGAGTCTGGACCACAAGTTGATACCACGCAACCAAGCATAGCTCGTGTTTTGGCGCAGTTGTTAGATCAGCACGCAGCTTCGGTTCACGCAGCGCGTCCGCTCGTTGTCAAAGTGTTCCCACCGTTGACATTTCAAGTAGCACAAACGGGATATCGATTTATACCAGAAATGGTTGGCCGTCCATTGACCTCGTTACTGGATGTTTATGCAGTTTACATTCAGCATCCTGTGATTAGCAAATGGTTGACAGTTGCCCTCTTCGTATCGTTATTCTTGAATACCTACTTGTTTAAGGTAGCTAAACAACACAAGCAACTAAGTGAACAACCACAACGTGAACGGAAGCAAAGTATAACCTCTATCGTGGAACCCGAAAAAGTGAAGGCTGTTGTTCCCCACGTAAAGAAAGTTTATCATCATTCTGATGTTATACGTCCTCTGGATGAGTGCTTAGCTTTGTTACATACGCCACAAGCATTGAATAATGAAGAGGTCATTTCTCTTGTACAGTCCGGAAAGCTCGCTCCTTATGCTCTAGAAAAAGTATTGGGTGATCTGCAACGTGCAGTCAGCATCCGTCGCGCTGTTATATCCCGCAGTTCTCGTACTAAGACTTTGGAAGACAGTCTTCTACCCTTGGAGAATTACCATTACGATAAAGTGATGGGTGCCTGTTGTGAAAATGTTATCGGTTACATGCCGATTCCCGTCGGTATTGCAGGTTAGTAATATATACCGGGTCTTAACTAGGATTGCGCGAGCTAATTATTTTTCGACTTTGTTTATGGAAATCTAGGTCCAATGAATATTGACGGTGATAGTATTCATATTCCGATGGCGACTACCGAAGGGTGTCTGGTAGCATCAACTGCACGCGGATGTAAGGCTATTAACGCTGGCGGTGGAGCCACAACGATTGTGACAGCCGATGGAATGACGCGAGGTCCATGTGTTGAGTTCCCAACGATCACACGCGCGGCGCAATGCAAACGATGGATAGAAGAAGAAGGCAATAGTATTATCACCGATGCGTTTAATTCGACTTCAAGGTTTGCTCGTGTGCGCAAGCTCAAGGTTGCTTTGGCTGGAAAATTAGTATACATCCGTTTTTCAACTACGACCGGTGATGCCATGGGTATGAATATGATTTCTAAGGGCTGCGAAAAGGCGCTCTCTGTTGTTAGCGAGAACTTTCCTGACATGCAGATCATCTCGCTATCTGGAAATTACTGTACGGACAAGAAGCCTGCGGCTATCAACTGGATAGAAGGGCGCGGAAAATCTGTAGTTGCCGAGGCTGTGATTCCAGGGCCGATTGTGGAAAAAGTGTTGAAGACTACTGTGGGTGCACTTGTGGAGTTGAACATCAGCAAAAACTTAATCGGATCTGCCATGGCTGGCTCTGTTGGAGGTTTTAATGCCCATGCCGCGAACATTTTGACCGCTGTCTACTTGGCGACCGGCCAGGATCCTGCTCAAAACGTCGAGAGTTCGAACTGTATCACATTGATGAAAGCTGTAAACGACGGCAGGGATTTGCATATTTCGTGTACAATGCCTAGTATTGAAGTCGGTACCATCGGTGGTGGCACCGTCTTGCCACCTCAGCAGGCAATGCTCGATATGCTTGGTGTCCGAGGGCCTCATCCGACCCAACCCGGAAAAAATGCACAGCGTCTTGCACGGGTGATCTGTGCTGCAGTGATGGCTGGTGAACTTTCTCTATGTGCAGCTTTGGCTGCAGGTCATCTAGTGAAGGCCCACATGGCACATAACCGTGCGACCCAAGCCAATGTTCCTGGAAGTTGTCTTAAGTCCTAAGAGTACATCGTGTCTAAAACTATGTGATTCCTGGCCAACATCCCATGTTTAATTATTATTCTACTGCTAATATCGCTTTTACTTAACAACATTAATGTACAATTGTTTTTCCTATAAAAGACCTGGTAACCAACGTGTTTTACATAATAGTATGGTGTAGTTTCATGAATGATGATGTAGTTGGTTGAACGAGATTAGTAGCAAAGCGCAGGCGCAAGGTGGGTTAACGGATTCCCTGTTTGAAGCAAATTCTTCATGGGCTATCCTTGAGAACACCATATTTTGTAATTTGCGGCCAACCCTTCTACCGTTTCAGTAAATTACAATAAAGAGGACACACCATGGGACCTTGCCTTAAATTGGTGATACGAAATTTTAGCAGAAAGCTTTCAAATGGCGGAGCCAAGATATGCTTTGTACTCTTAGATAGAAGCGAATTTTTTATTACAGTCATTGGTGTGAAGGAGGATTCGAAATGAACTAATAGTACAGAACATGTTTACCATGTTGCTTGGTTCTGATGTGCAGCTTGAGTGGAAGTAGGAATAGGTTGGTTGTTTTCGACTCTTGCCTTAAGTGCCTCAGCAAGATGTTTCCATTCTTCTGCTGATGAAAATCTCGAGATGATTTCGTTCATGGCATTGATGTATTCCGCTGTTTTGGGAGATTGCTCTATAAATTGCTGAGTGAAGGATGTCCATTGTGTCCTGATTTGGTCGAGTGGAGTATTGTTGTTGAGTTGGGTTTCTAGCGATTCAACTTCTTTTGCCAAGGCGTTAATGGGAGATGAGGGTAATGAGGTTGAAGGGGTTGTTGTTGGTGTACTTGTTACTGTTTGATCCAACTCGGATATAACGCTGTCGAACGCCGTGTTGCTATGTGGGGTATCCTATTCCAAAGCGAGTCAGCGTTCCTGATCGGATTTATCATTATGTGTCAATGTATCTTACCAATGGCAAGGCGGACGATAAGTACGCCATGATGGCGACAGTAAGCAAGGCAAATCGGATCAAATGATGATACATAGCAGTACAGGCAAAGGAAATGAAAATCAAAGGAATGAACAGGGGAAAGAAAAGGGAGGAAGAATAAATGGGTATTTTTAGTTTATTGAATGGAAATTTAGCGTTTCTATAAATAAACCTTTGTGTAAAGGAAAATGGCAAAGCACCAGGACATACAAATTGCTATTTATGACAACGAAGTGCACTTTTCTGCAATGGGATTCTACTTTTGTTCTTAGTAGCTTTTTCATAGTCCTCATTCTCCTTGCACGTCCAACTAAGTTTCTCTCCGTGTAGAATAACCGTGCTTTAGTGTTACTTCACATGCCGTAGTTTATTCCTGTTAGGGTTTCCATGGATATGGAGACAATGCTTATTGAGATATTTCTTAGATTTTTATCCACAAAAAAACCCGTCTTATTTTCTAGTTGCACCAGTCATACTTACCTTGATTTGGAGCTATTGCATAGGTCCCATGTCTCAGCTCCATCGTAAGATTTAAAGAGGCTTGTTAACGGTAACAATTAGCAGGTCGTTAGCAGAACAAGTACAAGGATTCCAAGGCATAGCTGATGTAGCCCGGATGACGGCAGCTCTGCGCAGAGTTGATAACAGAGATCTCCTGTTTTATTGAATAGTCAGAGAGAGGTCCCCTCCCTTCATTTTGTGATAAATAATAAGGAATAAAGAAAAGAGGATTCGAAAACGAGAAGGAAGAAAAGCTTTCAGGCATCGTCCTTTTCCGCTATGGCAAAGTAGAGGTTTCAGATGACGAACCACCAAGAGTACACTTCACCTAACGTTTGTTTTTATCGCAATCAAGACTCGCTTCTCAGTTTTTTTTTATCTGGTTTCAATATATTCCATATATATATCTACGGGTTGCAATCGCCATTTCAATAATAAGTGCTCAATTATCGATTACTTCAACGTTTGAGAACATTTCTCCACCAGAAGACATATAGGTTGGTGTGTATATACATATCAATTTCAGTATCAGAAGTAAACTATCCAGTTAACGTACAAAATCTGAGCGTACAAAAACCGCGTTCTCGCCACATGTGAAGGGGGATAATCCTGGAACTCAACGGATCGGAGATGAACCATTTCGAATTGATGGGACAATAAAATTGACTATTTCCCTAAGCACAAAAGATATAAGCATACATTAAGATGTCCAGCAAAACAAAAACAATGTAACAATAGACATCAATATTGCTCATCGGTACTAAACTCTACTACTGTTCATTCTTTGCATTCAATAGCATAGCTTATGGTGATGCTGACCTTCGAGGATCAATAAAAGGTCATGGCCCCCTTCCTACGAAGGTAATTCACGTCTACCAAATACAGTATAAATGGATTTTTTTTTATTTCTACAATGAACAGAAATTCCGTCGGATCTTGGGACGTAAAACAGCTGTCATCCTTGTGGATGAGTACAAAACAAGTAAAATGTGATCAGAATCCGAGCATGAGATCATGCAACACCGTATCCAGACGACACGGTGTGAGCACAGGTAATTGCGTTCTTTGTGACAATCCGTTTTCACAACGGTTGTTGATAGTACAAAAATGCTTTGCTTGAAAGGCGATAAAGGGAAGAAACGTATTGCGTCAATGACGACGGGAAAGTACTGAGTCGTACATCTGCATGCGAGGAAAAGAAGCAAATAGGTACTATAGTTGATCTTATAAAAACCAGGTTAAACAAATACTCCTGATCTGTAGGTTTGAATGATCGGCGTTCTCAGGCTTACCCAATCAAGAGATGCCCTCATCACCATCGTCCTCTGGTAGGAAGACCAGAGCAGCTACGGAATTTTACTCGTATTATTTTCTTACTTACAGATGTGGAAACAGAAACGTGAACGCAGGGAGAAATTTTAGGAGAATCCTAAAAGCCTACATGAAGAACAAAGAGAAACTCTCCTCGAGACCAGCCTCGTTGTGTCCTCCATACCGAAATGCAAATGCTCAATAAATTGACAGTGATGCGTTTCTTGCTTGTCTTTGAATCTCATGCTTACGATGACCATGAAGTCCATGTCAGCGACACCTTTTTTACGAGGTAGTAATTTGCATATCCAACTGACAACAACAGATTGGCCATATATGGCTGCAACACAATGCTTGGAGAAAAGGTTGTCGGACTATATCAGGTCGGGCACTGTTTGTTCATGGCACGCACGGAATACATCTCACAAGAAGATTTTTTGCCTGATTGTTGCCCAACCCGTTTGTTGAAGTTGTATTCGATTTTTATCTTTTCGGCTTGTGTTATTCATTGGTCTTTGCATTGTTGTCTGTATCATCCTGAATTTGAAGATGACGTTTGCCTCGGATGCTCTCGGATCCGACGGGATAAAAATGGTCACTTGTGGGGAATTCAACGTTTTCTTTGTCGTCCTGTGTCTTTTCATTTTCTGTTCTTGTCGCGCAAGAGCTCTTTCTTTTCGCATGTTTTACTCAATCTCCAACGCATAGTTCGTAAGTACACTGTTTCTAAAGAGGGTTTTTTGTATTTCCATACATACATTGACTAAAAGCTGTTTTCAAGACTGTTTTACACCTGCAAAGAAGTCCTGTCGTAATTCCATTTAAAGAAAACTGGCTATTCGGTCACGTAAGGTGTTTATTTTTGCAATTACAGATATGAATGTCCTCTTTTTTATGGCAGGGCGCTCATTTGCCTACTTGAATTGTGGATGTAAAACGTCAAGTTAAAGATTCAATACAGTCAAAGGTAGAATGTTTAATCATACTTTCGATTTCTCATTGTCTATTTTGACAGTACCTTAACCTGGTCAAGAGTTTATCAAACGAAGTTACTTTATACCCTTTTTGATTAAGCTGCAAAGGTAAGGCCTAAGCGGCGCATCAGGTCGATTTGTGTAACCGAAATTATGCAGCTTCGACCTTTATCCATTGTATTTGACCACATTTTCATGGCAATTGCTCGTCAGGCATCCAACAATTTGCTTATCTTTAAGGAAGTACATATCATATACCAAGAAGCAGATGGACTAACCTATCTTGTCAGGATCGTTGTATAGCGTTGCGGAGACAGCCCAATTAAGATGTTTAAAGCATAGTTAGTTCGGGCCTTCGCAGACGGTTTGTCCTAACCAGTGTCCTTTTCAGGGAGTATTGAAGCTTGGTTAAATCGCCACTTATCCAATCTTGCCTTTTATAGCCTACAAAGACCAGAGCAAGATTCAACGGGGACTACAGCAATGGCAGGCCATTCCATATGTGACTGGACACACAAGCTGGTTACGACGTATTTCAAGACCATTTCAGGTGGTACGGCGGTTAGAGACCCGTCATCCTAGCCTCTATGTTAGGACTGGGTTCGTTGATGCTCTCTGTTGAATTCCCGGAGAACAGTGCTGATACTTTCTGTCCGATTTTCCGGAAAGTGGCATTGTCAGTAAATTGCAGCTTTTTGACGATGACGTAAATGGTGCGGTTAACTTGGTGCGGATAGACGTTTCCCAAAGAAATGGCTGAAGACACACACACAATAATTCGGACTTCCAAAGTCGGCAAATCTGCCGGTTGGGCAACTCGAAATCTTGGCTGCCTTCTTTGGCTTTTTTTCTTCTCAAGTCAATTTGGCCAAAAAGAAAGGCATGGCCAAGATTGTGGACAAGGCCATTTGGAATGTCGGTCCAATATTTATCGCCATTGCGGTGATTTTGATCGACATGTGTGTTGCATCCTACTACCTTGTCGTATTTCCCTACAACCACGCATCGTCATGGGAAGGCAGCTTCCTTGACAAGGTGGGCGCTGCCATGACTTTTATATTCACAGTATATATGGTATACTGCATCCATTTTCACTATTACATGGCCATCATGACACCGCCTGGTGGTACCAGTGAGTTTAAACAGCGAAGCGCTGGCACGTCAGAGGTACAGTTAGCCGTTTTGCACTATGAATCAGCATGTAGTATATATATATCTAATAGAACAACCCGTGAAAAATTCGAAATATAGAATGACGATGCCTCATTACGGCAAATGCTGTTAGATATGGAAGAATATGACGAATACCCGAAAACGTGCAAAAAATGTAATAATAAACATCTGGAACACAAAGCAAAATTGATTATTCGATTTAGGTCATTTACCGAAGCCTGAACGAGCCCATCATTGCAGCGTGTGCAACGCTTGTGTATTGCGGTTTGATCATCACTGTACGTATGTATTTACTGTCTTATAGTGATGATATTAATGGTCGGATAAATTAACAGGCCCCTGGATTCACAATTGCGTTGGTCATTTCAACCATCGATATTTTGTTTTATTCATGACATATATGGTTCTCTCAGCTCTTTACTTTGTCTTTTTTGGATGGCGACCATTTATTATATCCCTAGATTTCATGAACAGTGAGGTAAAAGTGAAAAGGAGAGAAAAATTATTGAGCATTTATTGATGATCGACCCTTAGTGGCCATATTATTTCCCTCGTCCAATGATGGCCTTCTCGATTATTCTTGCCATTTGTATGGGCGTCGCATTAGGGGCGTTATGCGTGTGGCATTACTATTTGGTAAGTGGTTCAGAGTAATGGATTTCACGAGATTGACTATGAGTGTGGCGATTATTGGTAGATCCTGACAGCGCAGACAACTGTGGAATTTTACAACAATTACTATGAAAGAGGAGTATGCCGAAGTCAAGGCGAGGTAAAGGTAGCATGTAAAAATTTTCCATCGGGCCTAACAGTTTAGGACAAGTTGTTCGTAAACATGTACAACTTTGGATTTCGGGAGAATTTACGACAATTCTTCAATATCGGGGAGATGTAGTAAGTTAATAAGGATGATTATCGTCTTGTAGGTGATAACCTTATTTTAGCCCTTGGTATACAGTTCTGTATCCGGTGCCCATTCCGCCAAAGGTACTAATTTAGTGGTTCTGTGGCACGTCTAGGTTTGCTAATAAAGAGATTGTAGGGCAATGGACGAGTCTATGACAAATGCGAGGAGTTTTATCAGTTATCGCATGCACGACAGCAAGATCAAATGAGAGCGCAGAGAGAGGTTCAGGATCTGGATGATATGAAGGACATTTAAAAGAAATTGTTTGGCACATAAATTGAAGGCGTATTAAGGATAAAAAGCACAATAAAGTTTATTTTTTCTTGGATACGGAAAAGCGATGTTTTAGCCACTGTTTGGCTTTAGTCAACGGGGGATCTGTGAATGGAGAAGCTGCTGCCGGTGGCGCAAGTTCCGGTCTCGGCTCATGCCGCCGTTCTCTCGTCTTCTTCTCTGGGATTGCGGTATCGTGCTTTGCCCTAGATGATCGACGACGAGAGTCATAGACTCGTCCCGGAGGTTGAGTGATTATGAATCCTTTCTGATAAGCTAATAAGGCTAACGGGATATCGTCTTCCGCCAGTAGAGCAGTGCTATGTCGGGCAGGCCGAGGATTGTGACTAGGGATAGGTCTCTGAGGAATCAGCTCTCTATTCGAACTGCTGTAGGAGGATATCCGTTTGGTAGGATACGAAAAAGGTCGGTTGCGATTGTTATATTGATCTATTGGTACTCGCGACATTTTGTGTGTTAAGAAGGAAAAGCGGGGAAAAAGAAAATGGAAGGAAAGAAAAGTATAAAAAGATTTGACCGGAACTGAGATGCAGTGGAGGCTTAAAAGCGAGAAAGGCCACGCCTTTCATGGTAAAATGTAGGTCCTACTTTATTTGAGTGATGCAAAACTGGAGTGCGCAATAGCCCACGTTTCCTTTTTTTTTTATTTTTTTATTTAGTGACACTTTGATTATATGCTTGTTACATGACCTTTGTCCATTCTTTGGAGCACGTTGTTTAGTTCTGTTTCCTCTATCACCGGTCCCGTGCCTGAGCATTTAGCTTTCTTTTTGAGTTCCTCACATAGTTCCTCTAGATCGAATTCATCAAATCTGGGGTGTTCTGATACTAATTCCCAGACTTTCGAATACGGAATAAGTTTGGCATCGGTCAGGGTGATTGGATCAGGTGTGTGATCGAACCGTTCCATTCCAGGTTCTGCAAATTCATCAACTCGTGATGATACGGATGGTGACGGTGCCGGAGAACGATCGACAACACGAGTATCTAATTCCGCCGGCCTGAATGGATGCTGTCGGGTATGGCCATGCATATCAGGTACCTCTATGCCAGCTTCACGCAACTTTTTCATGGACAATTCAAACGCTAACGCAGCACCTTTCAGAGTATACATCTCTGATTCCATTTGCTTCATCAATGACCGCAACAGCTCGTTTTCTTTTCGAAGGGCATCGGTATCTTCTGCGTGGTCTTTTTCCATTTTCTTAATTTTTTGTTCCAGCTCCTTGACATAGCGTTCTTTTCGTTCACGAAAAGCACGTTGTGCCACGCGATTTTGTTCTTTACGGCGTTGTCGTTGATCGACAGGAAACTATTGATTTTCATACTTTAATCGTTTCTATACTCTGCTGTACTTACTTGGTGAGGAGCAAATGGATTGCTTTGGTTTGTCATCATATCTTCAGCTAAACATCAGATAAGCCAATCGTCAGATATTTCAGCAGAGTATATGACTATCAAGACAACATGAACCTACTTGAACTGTCACCCTCGCTATGAGAGGTATTGGTCTCCATGGAATCCCTTTCTTTTCCTGTCATGAGCCTGCCATTCACTGTATTATCATTTTTAAGGGTAACACGTACGATATAGCATGTCCATGTCCCTAGCCTGATCTTGTAGATTATGTTTGTCAAACAAGAAATTATCTGAAAAGTTCGTTGCTGTCAAAACATTGGGAAATAAATCGTTGGAGTGTGATGGTTGATGCTCGTTCATCAAGTATGGCAATAGTGAAGCGGTGAAACCATGGTTTCAATATGGGTATGTCGGTAATTGAAAATTGCGACTTCCCCTGTTAGCAAAAGAAGCTCACTGTCAATGAAGCCATGCATGTGGATTTCTTCCGTAAATATCGCGATATCTACGCTAAAATTATTGATCAATAAAACTTTTACTTGTCTTTTGGAGAGTCAAATGTTTGTTTATTCATATTTTTCATCGTATGATTTCGAGGGTATCTGGTAACATAGTATGGGAGAGTGTGTACCTTGTTCCGAAACAAACGACCCCTGGAGGAAAGATAAGGGTAGAAAAGACATGTCATTAATAGTTGCACAAAAGATTCCAAGTAGTGTAGTAGTGGGTACTGTTTGTGTGAACAACGGCACAGGCACTCTAGATCCCTTTTTTTGTTTTCTTTTCCCTTTTCTAATGCGTCCGGCGGAGAAGGGCAATCCACTGAAAGCGTTTAATCCCCGCCAATAGGTAGCAAAATGCCTTACGGGCCATTTCAGGAGAGTAATAGGATGATATGCCCTCATTTGTTTATTTTGATACGGACAGTTCATAGTAGTAGATGATCATAGATTTTAGGGGAAGTGAAAAAGAGGTTCCGGGGCCAATGTTACATTTTTTTGTACTTTCTCATATGCTTGGCTAGCACGAATTCTCTTGATTTTCACGGCCCATCTTTCCCTTTTCCTTTTTCTCTCGTTATTTTTTGGGAAGTCACTGTTCTGGGGATAACGCCTTTTATCTTCTTCGAATGGACATGGCAGATGGTGAACCCGTCTCCATCGAGGTAAACCTCGTCGAATTCTTAACAAGTAAAATAAACTAATCTTCTCGGCAAACAAACAAAAAGACACAACCTCATCGACCCATTCCTTATCCTGTACTTAAAGTCCAGATTCAACGTCTGGTAGCTCAACATGACCACCAACATAACGGTGTCATATTCACCAAAGATCTTCTTACTCTTATCGATGAATACGAATATAAACACGATGTCATGTTATTAACCGACGAACAAAAAAAAGCTATCCAACCATATACCCTCAAGTATAATTCTTGTAACACTTACAAGGAAAAATCATTAAAAGGAAGCCCATAGGAGCCCCGATTTAGAGATGACTGCAGAAGATATCTTAAACCTCCTTAAACTCGTTTTTCCTCCATCGCCCGTCGCGTCGTTCTCTGCACCAACCTCCGCCCACATTGGCCGTAGAGATAGCTTGGATGCAAGGCCAAGAACTTCTGTGCCATTACAGATCAAATCGACACCCTGGAAACGCCGTCCTTCAGCTCTAGCAGCTGCTATCCAGGATGACACCGAACGGGAGGTAACCATTTCTTCATTTCTGTCGATGAGACTAATTGGAGTGGGACCTACTCTCATTTAGTTAAAGTCGTTCAGCCACGAAGAAGCGCCAATTTCACCGGTTGTGACAATTACACAAGAGGAACCCGTCAATTCCGGCGACGAAGAGGTACACAAAGGGAAAAGACAAGCCGCTGCTTATCAGTTGATGGCCTATTCAATCCGTCATAGGTCCCAGGCCAAGAATTCGTCCGATATTACCGGAGGTCCATAGAATTGACGCAACGATTGAAATCATCCGAACGCAGCCTAGCCTCAATGACACGTGATAATGAAAACAGAATTGTACAGCTACAAAACCACGTGGATGACATGAATGAGGAAGTGATTAAACAGAGACGAGAAATATCTGAATACAAAACAAAAGAAAAAAAGAGCTTGGAACAAATTAGTGCCGTAAGATCATTATGCCCAAACGCCTACAGTATAGTTCATTTTCAATTATAGTTAGAGGCGCATATTGCCACCATAGAGCGTTCAGAAACAGATCAAAAGCAGGTCTACATATCTATCAGACGCCTTTTTGACGAAAAATGTGGTATGTAAATAGTATGGATAACGGTAACAGGCTCGAGATCTTAGACTGTTGAAAATCTAGAGGAGACTCAAAAGCTACAAGATATGCTCCGACAAAAAGAGCTCGATCTGCAAGCAAAAGAAAGATTCCTGAGGAATTTTGAATGCCAATTTCGCCAGTTGACAGAAGAACGAGACCGCTTGAAGGGGTTACAACATAACCTTGAACGCGAGTTGGAGACAACTCATCAGGCACATATGCAGCTGGCGGAGCAAAAGTCGGAGAATGAACGACTAAAGGAGATCATCGACAATCTCCAATGCGATCTAGATCAAGCGCGCAGCGAACATCATGCAAACGAAATGGATGAAGAAAAGTTCCTAAAAATGAAGGCAGCTATCTCTCATAGACAATTGACGGCATAGCAATAGCTAATAGAACAGTAGACCTTAGAAAGAGAGCTGCAAGGCCACTTGTCAGATCAGAAGCTCATGGAAAGCAAACATCAGGTAATAGTGACATGTGGATCTGTTATTTTCACAACTAAAACATTGATTGAAGGAGGTTATGTATGCAGAAGAACGGTTACGACTGAGGAGTTTCGATGTAGAACAGCCTGAATCGGATTCTGACAGTGTAATTCGACGCGCTGATCATGGTACGTGGCCAATAGATCGAAGACTAGCAGACACCTAAGATTATATATCGGCTAGCTGAGGAGATGGTGAACTGCATTGCAAGTAGATTACAAGACGCATATCAGGCATTTGACATAAAGACAGCTGAACACAGGAGGCGCCTCATACAGTTGGAAGAGAAGGACGTCTTAATTGAGGTTCCGGACATTTGCCCCGGAGATACAGTAATAAGTGAGATAAATACAACCCAAGCAGCGGCCAGCGATGTTTGGGAGGAGTCTCGTGTACGTCAAAGAAAGCTTGACAAGAACAAAAAATATCGAAGTAAGGTTTCTCATTTACGTGAATGAGGGGCATACTAAAGGTGCGTGGTAGATGTCCAAGACCTCCACGAAGTAAGTTTTGCGGTATTAGAGACCTAAAACGATTAATAAGGGATTAGTCTAAGGGTAGCATGGCTCCAATGCGTCCGCGATCGAATACCCAGGCAGTGAGACGAGCTAACGACAAGATCGTGACCAATACTGTGACATTTGCGTTATACACTCTATTAGTCTATATATTTGGAATCGTCACTTCCACTTTCCTTATCGAAAATGGTCAGCCTGCCACCTGGGAACAGGCATTAGTTGCTGCTGCAACTCAACAAGGTCCTAAGAGCAAATGGATGGAGGTCTTACTTTACTGGATCGAAAAATTCATTTTTGATGGCGATGGCGTTCCCATTTCATAATCATATGTCAAATCCTTACCTTTGTTGTTCATCTCTTTCTCTGATGTAAACAACTATTTTTCTCGCTTCTCCCCTACCCTCTTTTTATTTCTTTCTTAGCAACTGTATTACCTGAATGAAAATTATTGGCTACTGGCTATCGCTCGTAGGAAAAAGCAAACAGTGTCGTCTCAGATCTCTCCGTTGCTTTCCCCTAAGCATCGTTAAATACACATAGAATCTCATTTAGTTTGGTTTAGTTTCAGTCTGCTTGGAATAATCAAGCTATTACATCCAATATGTTTCTGGCTTTTATCTCGATCGCAAAAATATTAGCAAAGCAGTGCCACGGTTTGCGATGAACAAAACTTTTCCCACGGATGCGGAGATTCAATATTCCTCTCACACCTGAACATGACATAGCTTAATTCAAGTTGTTTCCTTTCTTTTACTCTTTCCTTTCCATTGTCAACATGTTCGCCGCCAAGCAAGCTGTTCGTCCTTCTCGCACTGTAAGAACGTAATTGATAAGTTTGTAGATATACTCATGCCTTATTTAGCTTTTTACACGCACCTTTACTTCCGCCACTAACGGCTTGAACGTATGTCCTTCGGTATCTTCTCCTTCACAAGAAGTTTATTCTTTTTTTTTTTGGCTATTAGGATGTGGTCATTGTCAGTGCTGCTCGTACACCTGTTGGTTGTTTCAACGGCTCTCTCAAGTCCTTACCTGCAACCCGTCTTGGTGCTATTGCTGCCCAGGCTGCCATCGAGCGTGCTGGTACGGCTATTGTGATACTTTGTATCTAGCTATATATCATTTAACATTTATTATTACATCTTAGGTTTAAAGCCTGAACATATTGAAGAAGCTTACATTGGCAATGTTGTTCAAGCTAATCTGGGTCAGTCACCTGCACGACAGGCCATTTTAGGTGCAGGGTGCCCTGAGTCAACAGAAGCCACAACCGTGAACAAGGTCTGCGCCTCTGGTATGAAGGCTATCATGATGGCGGCTCAGTCTTTGAAATTGGGCGATCGCCAGATTATGTTGGCTGGTGGTATGGAAAGCATGTCCAACGCACCGTAGGTTTTGACAGCTACGCATCATCCTTTATCTTGACTTTCTTTAACTCAGATTCTATTCTCCCCGCAATGCCGCTTATGGCCATCAGCAGCTTCTTGATTCTATTATCAAGGATGGTCTTTGGGATGCCTACAACAATATTCAGTACGTATAAACTTGTACTCATGGGACAAGAACGCTTTAATAACTGTTTTGTTTGGCTTATAGTATGGTAATAGAAGCTGACCAGATCTGAAAAAGATGATTAAGCGGAAATATCAATTTTTTAGGGCGGATGCGCAGAAAACACCGCAAGCGTTTACAATATCTCCAGACAGGACCAGGACGCTCATGCCATCGAATCCTACAAACGTGCTGCAAAGGCTTGGGAAGTAAGTGATCTGAATTTACAAGCTAACTTAACTCATACAATGTTAGAGCGGTGTATTCGACGCTGAAGTTGTCCCCGTCAGGTTGACAAGCAAAAAGGGTGACAAGATTATCAAGGTTGACGAAGAATTCACAAACGTGAAGTTTGATAAGGTTCCTACCTTACGTCCCGTGTTCAAAAAGGATGGTACAGTGACAGCCGCCAATGCCAGTACACTGAATGACGGTGCCTCGGCTTTGGTGTTGATGACCCGAGAAAAAGCAAAAGAACTGGGTGTTAAGCCTCTGGCCCGCATTGTCTGTAAGTACTTGAGAATAGCAAATCGTCCTGTTTTGGTTAATGTATTTTTGATAGCTTATGCTGATGCTGCCTGCGCACCGATCGATTTTACTATTGCACCCAGCAAGGCATTGCCAATTGCTCTTAAGAAAGCTGGTCTTGAAGTGAAGGATATCAGTCTGTTTGAATTGAACGAAGCATTCAGCGTCGTTGCTCGTGTGAATGAACAAGTAGGGGTTTTATAGCTAGATAGGCCGCATATACTCATGTTTTGATTTAGTTGATGGGTCTTGATCCTAGCAAAGTCAACGTTGCAGGTGGCGCTGTTGCCCTTGGCCATCCCATCGGGTAAGTTGATTGAATGGGAAAACGTTGTCGTTTTCTGATAACTCTGTAGTTCCTCTGGTTCCCGTATCGTGGTTACTCTGACCCACTTATTGAAATCTGGTCAGTTTGGTGCTGCTGCTATTTGCAACGGTGGAGGTGCTGCCAGTTCTATAATCATTCAGAAAGAATAAGGTCACCATAAAATAGATATAACCCAGTTTATGAAGAGAGGACAATTACATCAATTGCTGGAATAAAAAAGAAAAGAACAAGCACACAACTTATCTGCGCAGTTGATTGGGTCTATATGCGATGGTTAACCTGCCATGCATCAAAGCGAAGCTTAGCACTTTTGGCCCCAAGCTGGGTCTTGATATTTTTATTAGTATGGTGTTTAAGTGTATTGTATTGTATCAACCCCCAAGCTTCTGCGCACCTGAATTAAGGCCACTATTTCTTTAATGGCCTCTTCCAGGATGACTACATTGTTCAGAAGCATAGAGATAGTGATTTCTTTAGTTTTATCCAATCGTCGCTGTTGCGACGGGTCCACATGTGGAGCAAATGTGTCCTCGTCATCTTTGTCCAGATCCAGAATAGGCTCCTCTGGCTCCGTCACAAAGTTGGAGGGAAACAACGGTTGGATTCGGGTGTTCTGTGTTTTGCGTGCATGCAGATCAAGAGGAGATAGTGGCGTGATAGGTGTAATGCTGGATGGGAGAGGTGAATTCGTACCAGCATTGGCTGTTGTTAAGCCGTCGCCGGCAAGCATACTAGGGACTGAGGGCCTAATAGAACCCCGCCTAGCATTGGTATCCGTCTTGAAAATGGATCCACGACGACCTCCTCCTGTGATAGAGGGCACTGTGTTGGTTGGCTCGCCAAACAACAAACCATTCCTTCGTTCATCCAAGAGCTGATCAAAACCGTCAATTTCCGATCGATAGTAATCGACTTGTTGGGTCAATGTGCGAAAAAGAGTGAAGAACGGCGGATAGGACTTAAAATGGACAGCTGATTTCCTCCTTCGCAAGAATCTGTCTGCTCTATAGTCAATAGACCGATCGTCCTCCTCATCGTCCTCATCCAATTCTGTGCTATCAAAGTGAGCGTAGATATCCTTGACCCTAATCTTGTCTTGCTCCTGATCGAGATTTATCCGTTCCAGACGTTCGGTTGAAGACAGGACAAGTACATCCTCTGGTTTAGCGCGGTCGCTTTCCCTAAAAGTAATCCAGCCTTCTAGGGTACGATAAGGACAAAGCGCCAGAGCAGAGATAACTCCAGTTAGAGCCAGATTCAGCTCGGATGATTGTGCGAAAAAGTGACTTAGTAGACTAAGTAGAATTTGTAATAGCGGATCAGTAGGTCGGATATGGTGCTTAAACATCACCGGTGCTGACTTGCACAAGGTAGGTGATACGGCAGCCTCAGGTTGGCTTGTTCCATTCTGGTAGCGCTGACTGTATTTGAGGCTTCGTCTACGTTTGATCTTTGGTCCACGTAGCTCTGCTGTCGGCCATCCAAAGGACGTGCTGAGCTGATAACATCGGTCGTTGTCCATCATTGCTTCTATGTCGCTTAGATAATTATCATATCCATTAACCAACACCTCCGGTGCATGCGTTTCATCAATTGCTTCGACCAGGGAACAGTAGAGCTCGATTTCACGAATATGGTGAGCAATGACTGCGGGCTTTGTAGCGTTTTCGGTAACGGGATATACTGACAAAAGCCCAATAGAATGACGGCAATGTTTCGTGATAAGTGTCTTGAGGAGTTTCAAGGTAGCGATCACTGTGGGCTGCGAACTTGATTTAAGCCGACTGAAAATAAGGTCTTTGAGTGTAAACGTATCCGTTGCGCTGTAGTAAGGTGAACTTTTATGATGAGTGAATTCAGTACCAGCAAATGTGTTGGAAGTTCTGTGTTCCGTTGCTATCTGCTCCCTGTTTTCTAATTGCTCTCTTTCGTCACCAATAAGGAACCCAACAACCACACTAGAAAGTTCTTCTTGTTCCAGGATTTGAAGGATTAGATCAATGTAGCTAATCACAGCCACGGAGGAACCGTCGGTATCAGAGCATTCCAGAATGGATGGGTACAAGATATTCTCTAAGAAGATCGTGCGGATACTCTGGAGTAGTGTTAACGAGATGTTCACATTAGGGCATCTGATCAAAACATCCTGGCAAAATTCAAGTAGCTTTAGGAAGGAATCTAGGGCCGATTTAAATTCGGGTGAGCTAGAAAGCTCAGTGTTAGGATCTGCCATTTGCAAATCCAGATCCTGACCCAGCAAATAGGCTGCTGGACTGACGTTGAGTTCCGCATCGTCCTTGATGGCTAATTTACGTGGTAACTGTGAATAAAGGGCGCCAAGACCGGCAGCCATGATGGTGGCGAAATCGGATTCCATAATAAATTCTCCCAGTTGATTTGTTGCCATCTCCATTAAGAAGAGTAAACCGGTACGTGCAAAATCTCCTGATTGACCTTCACGATGGACGAATCGCAGCAGATACGTAAACAAGAAAAACTCGTATTCTGGTTTCTTTCCGTCGCTGGTTGTTTCGATTTCCATCACGTCATTTGGATATTTCTTTTGCGGGGTGGTGAGCCATTGTTTATCATGGAAAAATATATTCAAAAGCGCTGGAAAGCCGTAGATCTTTGAACAGATGATGTACATCAAATCCACTAGATCTTCATGGTAAAGTTCGCTCTGACGTTCATCCAACACGCAAAAGCGAAGCAATCTCAACGTCGGTTTATGCACTGCATTGTGCACCAAAAATCGGTCATCCAACAGATCGACCATACTGGCTACTGTTCGGATCGCTTCGCCACGAACGCCAACTGGATAATCTGACTTTTCGGAAACATGGACGAGATACTGAAGCACACCATTCTTCAGGAAATATTCCATGCATACACCGGTTGTATTATCCTCCTGCCGTGCCTCCTCATCAACCAGCATATCCACCATTTGGCGAAGTTTCTCGGGAATCTCGGTCTGCCTGACGTGGACATTCACTTTGCGATCTTCTGCCACAAAGAAGTTCTGCAAAAGGGTTTGAGGGACTTCATCACTTCTAAGAGTGAACAGGGATTGCAAGGCTTACGTGAACGTAATTCCAACAGGTATGAAATTTTGCCAGCTGCATGGCACTCGTAGGTTGTACCTTAGGAGGTACAATACGCTTTTTAAACTTTGCGAAGTAGTCCATGGTCTATGCTCATGAGGTCCAACAAAGAGGTAGAACCCGGAGACAAGTGCGGTGTACCAAAAGTACTGGTATTGAATCGGAGGGATTTACACACTGCAAATGCTTGTGATTGGTTTACCAAACAATCGTACAGCAAATGTCGTCTCCCAAGCTCTAGCCCTATTCATACTATTCAGCTATCAAACAAAATAATATACAGAACGTCCTGTTATTAATTTGCAACTGTTTGTAACCTGGACTGTGTTTCTTTCATTCGGATTATATTGGGTTAAAAGACGACAAAAACAAAGCATATAATGCAAACTATTGAAATGCTTATGTTCTCATTGGCGCTTTTTCAACAAGTTCCATTTCAGGCAATTACACCCACTGCACAGCACAAGGAAAAGAAAAACGATGCTGAACTTTCACGCTGATAAGAACGCAAAACGCTGTCAAATTGTTTACACGCAGCTACTTACTAACAGGACAGGTCTCAGTATTTCTATGTTTAGTTTGCGTTATGACACAAGCTTTCATTCTGTTATGGTATGGTTCTTTTGAGGCAACCTTCCTGTGACGGTGAAAATTGCGTGTGGTGGTGTGGCTTTGATGAATATTTTTTTCGCTGTTGAAATCTGTCGTTGGGTTACGGGAGAGAGAAAAAAAAAGGGTGACCGCACTTGCTCTTTCTTTCCTTCCCCTTCTACTTCGTGATTCGAAATGCTTGTCCTTTACGAGACTGCTGCCGGTTACGCCCTTTTCAAGCTAGTCAACGATGCTAAACTTGAGAAAGCTGATATCTGGAAGGACTTTGAAACTCCAGAAGCTGCCAATCAGGCGTACGTACTGTTAAAATATCAGAGAAACCAAGAATGAATCGCACTGACGCATCACGTTATTTCCTTCACAACAGTGTTAAGTTGAAGGCGTTTAAGAAGTTCGAAAACACAACAGATGCCCTGTCCGCTGTCACCGGTATTGTCGAAGGCAAGGTTCCCAAGAACTTGAAGAAATTCTTGGAATCCGAGATTTCCGAAAAGGAAATGAAGAAAGAGAAACTCATTGTCAACGACCCTAAGCTTGGTAAGTGTGTTTTCTTTTTCTTTTTTTTTTGTGGTAGTAGCTGTTCCGTTTCTTATTCGTTTGATTTTAGGAAGCGCCGTGAATAAGAAATTGGGCATCAGTGTCGTGTCCGACTCTACGGTGATGGATTTGTACAGAGGTATCCGTGAGCAATTCGAGTCTCTTGTCTCTGGTTTGTCGCACGCCGATCTTTCTGCTATGTCTCTCGGTCTCTCTCACTCGCTTTCACGCTATAAGCTTAAGTTCAGTCCCGATAAAGTCGATACTATGATTGTTCAGGCTATTGCTTTGCTCGATGACCTTGACAAGGAACTCAACACTTACGCCATGCGCGTAAAGGAATGGTATGGCTGGCATTTCCCTGAAATGGCCAAGATCTTGGTTGACAATCTTGCCTACGCCAAAGTTGTCAAGGAGATGGGATTCCGCACAAATGCAAAGGATACGGATTTGTCGTCGATCCTTCCCGAGGAATTGGAAGCTGAAGTGAAGGAGGCTGCCGAGATTTCCATGGGTACCGAAATTTCTGACGAGGATATCGAAAACATTCATTGTCTCTGCGATCAAGTCATTGCCAACACCGAATACAGACAGCAGCTCTACGAATATCTTAAGAATCGTATGAATGGTAGGCGAAGACGAATTGACCATTTATTTTGTTTGAACATTCTTATTGATGTGGCATATTTTAGCCATTGCTCCTAACTTGACTTCCCTTGTGGGTGAACTTGTTGGTGCTCGTTTAATTGCACATGCTGGATCTTTGATGAACTTGGCTAAGCAGCCTGCATCTACTATTCAGATCCTTGGTGCGGAGAAGGCACTTTTCCGTGCATTGAAGACTAAGCACAACACACCAAAGTATGGTTTGATTTATCATGCCTCGCTTGTCGGCCAGGCCGGACCCAAGGCCAAACCCAAGATTGCAAGAATGTTGGCTACTAAGGCAGCGATTGCTCTCAGAGTGGATGCATTGGGCGAGACTGAAGATGCTGGAGTTGGTATTGACGGACGCACAAAGGTTGAGGCAAGAATCAAAATGCTTGAAGGCCGTGCAACTGCTGGTGCCAACCGTGACAAGTCTGCGAAGAAACAGCAAAAATTCCAGTTCAATAAGACTGCACAATATAACGCACAGACTGATGTTGTAATGGAGGAAGCAGTGGCAACCAAGAACGAAAAAGAAGAAGAAGAAGCACCGAAGAAGCGAAAGGTTGAAGAGGTTGATGGTGTGGAGGAGAAGAAGACAAAGAAGGAGAAGAAAGAGAAGAAAGATAAAAAGGAGAAGAAGGACAAGAAAGAGAAGAAGGAAAAGAAAGAGAAGAAGGAGAAGAAAGCCAAAAAAGAAGAGTAAAACTTTGTTAGCTACGAAATACGTCTTTTTGTTAATCATCCATTTTGCATCCACCAACAAACACTTATTAAACTTGCGTTCCCCATGTGATGAAATGTGACTTGGCAAAAAGTGGTAGCAGCAGGATAACCAACACTGCGACCCAACCCCGCCCTTTTTTTTTCCCTGTTTTCTTACTTCTCCCAATTCCATGTCCGCATCAGAACAACAAGCCAAAGAACTTATTACTCAAGCACAAAAGAAACTAAACTCATGGTCTTTCTTTGGTCCTTCTAATAAATACGAAGATGCCGCTGAGCTTTACGAAAAGGCCGGTAATATGTTCAAATTGGCCCAGCAATGTACGTCCTCAGCAAAAACATCATCTCGGTTCTCATTCAATTCAAAGGGTCACAGGCAGGTGCTGCGTTTATCGAAGCTGCAAAACTATTCCAACAAGCCAATGTGGCGTTGTTTGATGCCTCGAGAGCGTACGATAGTGCAGCAAAGTGTTACAAGCGGAACGATCCCGAAGGTAAAGACAAAGGAACAGAAACAAAAAGAAAGCGTCAACGCGTGCTTGTTTATTACCAAATCGGGGATTAACTGAACTAATGAACCAAAAAGCTGCCGTAAATGCTCTCAATAAGGCCATTGAGATTGACAATCAGAGCGGTAATTTCCGTGCTGCTGCACGGCATTATCAAGATGTAGCCGAGTTGTGGGAAGGAGACTTGGATAACCCAGCTAAAGCATTTGATGCCTATAATCATGCTGCCGAACTGTACTTAGCGGATGATTCACCAGCGTGAGTAGTATAGCAAATCTGTGAATTTTACGCCATTTTCCTTAAACTTGTTTCGCTTATCAAGTCAGGCAAACAAGTGTTTCCTGAAAGTGGCACAATTAGCTGCGGATCTTGAAAGATATGAAGTGGCTATCGAGAAGTTCGAGGCAGTGGCAGCTGCTTCAGTGGATGATGCATTACTCAAGTGGTCTCTCAAGGAATATTTTTTGAAAGCTGGCTTGTGTCATTTATGTACAGGCGTAAAGTATCATTACAGGTGCTTCATAACTCCGAACTCATGTTGTTTCTTACCTTAGGATTTGGTTAAAACAAGGCAAGCACTGAACAGCTACTGTGGAATGGACATGTCGTTCGAATCAACACGGGAATACAGCTTGTTAAAGGTATTATACGGATATAGAAATAGAGGAAAACTTGTTAAGCTGTTGTGCTGTTGTGTTGTAGGGTGTGGTGGATAGTGTCGAAGCTGGAGATGTGGAACAGTTTACTCAAGTTGTGTACGACTTTGATAAGTTAACTCGGTTAGACAGCTGGAAAACAGCGGTGTTGTTAAAGATCAAGAAATCAATCGAGTCAGAAGAGTTACGCTAGTCTTTACACTTTGTACTTTATGCATCAGGAATGAAAATACGCGGGTTTACACAAAGAGAAAGACAGACTGAGAAATAGTGCAGGTTGATTTAGTTCAGAACGAGCTTCGACACTGTCTCATCCCAAACAAGTTGCTTGGTGAGACAAAATGCAAAGTTTTGAAGCCAAACATAAGTAAAGTTTTTGGTTTATGAAGAAATGGTGATCAACAGGGAAGCAGCGCAGTTGGGCATAGGTCATATGGCGCCAATCAACTAAACATGCGTTGATGAGAATTTTTCTTTCTTAAATGCATGTATACTGTCTTCTTCCTCTTTTGCAACCCATGGACACATTTGCCTATTCGAGACAATTTTATCCAGGTGTATCAATAGCAGGTTCTGCTAGCACACCCTTAGGGCAACTATTCCCTCTCGTTGAACACCCCAACTTGAGTTCACCATACCCATATGATTCCCTAAGTCCAAACGACCAGCAGATGTTGTTTAAGAAATCTCACGCGAGAGGTCAGTCATCGGAATGAGTATGATGAGTGAAGAACGAGGATACACCAAAGTGTACAAAGCAATGCTCATGTTGGAAATGTATTTCAAAAGAGAGCAGCTTACTTTCTCAACCGTTTGTAATGCCAGATCAAGATGTGTATAAGCTTAGAAGCACGCGGCGGCCCTCGTCAACGGATATGATCAAACCGTTAAAGATGGCAGGGCACACAAAGCCCAACGGCGAAGATTCTCCGTTTTATTCAACTGTGGTTGAGCCACAATTTCCAACATCGCTATATCCATCAACAGAAGGCTTTAGAAAAGTCAGAGCAGGTGAAAGGTTAACGCATTCTGGCAAAAGCGCTGTGCATGGACATTCGGTAAGGCGCTGCAATTTCTTCACACCTTTTTGCAGAAAAGCGGGAATTGAAAAAAGATAGAGCATGATCAGTGCCATGACGACCAAACTGACAGATACGTATCAACGGGTGGATCCTCGATTTCGATACAATATAGCGGCAAATCCTCGCAGGACACTAACAAAGCCAAGTAAACCAGCTAAGAACGATGGCTTTGATAACGAAGATAACGATTATATTCTTCGAGTCAATGATATCCTCGGGGAAGAAGAAGATCACCGGCATGTAACCTCTTTGTTATGGTGTCTGCTCTTGTTGTTCTGAAAGCTGAACAGATATGACATATAGATATCGAGTTATTGACCTTCTAGGACGTGGTACATTTGGGCAAGTTGTCAAATGCGAAAGTCTCAGCACCGGCAAGCTGTTCTCGGTCAAAGTAATCAAGAATAAACCAGCCTTCCGCACTCAAAGCCGAATGGAGATAGAAATCCTTAGACAAGTAAGAAAGCGCTTATCTACATCCATTTATTGTAAGATATTCTGATGAAAAACAAAAGCTGAATCATACATTGGATCCGGATGATCAGCATCATATCTTACGATTTTTTCATACGTTTGATCACAACAACCACCTATGCCTTGTTTTTGAACTGTTATCACTGAATCTGTACGAGCTACTCAAGAAAAATAACTTCAAAGGACTTTCCTTTGACTTGGTACGGACTATCGCTATCCAGCTGTTGGATACCCTTTCCCTGTTGAAGGGAGCAAAGATTATTCACTGCGATCTGAAACCAGAGAATATCTTATTGACAAGGCAAGTTACCTATTCCGCTTAGTTACTAAAGCAAATAAGAGATAGCTATGCTAATACTTCAGCAACACTAAAATATACTTAGTGTGGATTCGCCAACCATCAAAGTGGTTGATTTTGGATCAGCTTGCCATGAAACTAATCGAATATATACCTATATCCAGTCTCGCTTCTACAGGTCCCCTGAAGTTCTCATTCACATGAGATATACAGCAGCTATCGATATGTGGTCCCTTGGTTGTATTGTAGCCGAGCTATTTCTTGGCATGCCGTTGTTCCCTGGTCGGTCAGAGTACGACCAATTGGAAAAAATAGTCGATATGCTAGGGTAATGCTAACAAAACAAGAGAAATGCTATGTCATTTTGCCTGACGATAATCAATGATTCAGGTTACCTCCATCCGATATACTTGGCAAGGGCAAAAACACATCACGTTTCTTTCAGCACGAAGTCCGGGCTGGAAAGGTTCAATATAAACTTAAGACTCGGGAACAATTTAGTCAGCAGCAACAAAAACCAGAGCCTCGAGGTAAGCGGTACTTCTCGCACACCACGCTGGAGGATATCATTTTGCACCATGAAAACGAGTCAACAAAGCGAAGAACTGAAGAGGAATGTCGACAAGGTTAATCATTGACACTAGAACAATCCATTGCTAGAACATTTCCTAATAAGAGCTACGTAGATTTACAGATGCGGCGCGCTTTGATAGATTTCTTGAAAGGTGTATTGCATTTGAATCCCTTGAAACGCTGGACGCCACAACAGGCTCAAAACCATCCATTCATATCCGGCAGAAGTTTTTCAGAACCCTTTTGCCCTGATCTTGCCCCACCGATCCGACCTGTGGTAACCGCACCATTTTACAGCCTTCATACCGAACCAGCTTCACCTCTGGCACTCCATGTCAATTCGCGAGCAGAAGACAGCATCTCTTTGTTAAAAAGCAGTACAAGCCGCCAGCAGTTACATTTGGATGTTGAAGAGGGCCCATCTATGGACGATAAGAAAATAAGAACGCAGGAACAAAGACGCATACGACAACGCGTAGGCAGGGGCCCATCTCCTCATCCAGTGCGGTTAAAACATCAGCGAACATTCTCTAAACATAACCCTGATCATCATCATAATCTCAAGCAACGGGCTACGGAAAAAACGCTACCCCTTGAGCTTCAGATCATAGTAAAAAACGATCTGAAAACTGCAGGGCGCAGAGCCACCGAGACCTAATCTACAGGTCGAATATTCTTTTGATAGGAGTTTGTCTTGATATATATGTGATTGCTTTTATCCTATACCCTATCCATATAAAATGCACTCAATCCTTTCGTCAGCAAAGATTGGCATTGTTGACAGGTTGCAAAACAGATACCGGATCCGTCACAAGCATACTACTCGTCGAATGAGTAAGTTATCTGTCCATCTTTGTTCTTCTTGGGCAATTACGTCGGTTCCACAAAGGAATGGGACAAGCTTTTGTTGTTTAAGGAAGTTTACAGCTTATTTTGCATGAACTGCATCCTTCAGGTGCACTGATAAGCGTACATGTATACATAGTCTTACATAACTTGTCTCATTCGATAAGGGAGAACCATTATTATGCCATGATATGCACTATATGCCGCTTTATTTGTGTATTTATTTCCCTCTGTCGACTTTTACTATGTACAAATGATGACTCGGGTAACTGACATTACGGTCAACGTATTATCATGTTCGGTTAATGAAAACGGAATAGAATCAGAAAAAGGAACGCTGGGACGAAAAAGTGGTGAAAGAGCTATGTTGCCTCACTCTAAGGATTTGGGTTTCTGCTGGTTGCGACTTTTCCCCGATCCAGAGACTTGTGTTTTCCGGCTACTTGATGTTGATGGCTGTTGTTGCACTGGTTTACGACGCTTCTTTGGCTTTTCTTTCAATTCGTCCTCACGTCCATGAAGCAATTTCGCTCTGCGGCTAGCGCGAGTCTCTGCAGAATATATCTTCCATTCTGCGATCAGACCATTCCGAATGTCTTCTCGTGTGATCCATTCCAACACGTTGGCTGCGGTTTCCCTGTCCTGTGGTTGCGTTCTGAGGCACTTTAAAAGGAGTTGCCGACTGAGCTCCCCCTGCACTTCGTGTTCGATGGCTTTCTGGATACGGTAGTCATCTTCAGCAACGTAACGTAAACCTTGTATATCTGAATCAAGTATGCCACGCCACGGCTCAGTTTCTGTAAAGATCTTCCATATCATGACAGTGGCTGAATACATATCTTCAGCCTGTGGGTGAATGAGCCACGGTAACGTTTGCGTATCCGTTCTTGTTTTGGGCAGTGTCTGGATTGACCTGTACATTCTGTATCCATGGTCGGGTTTTCCCTTGATCCAGGGCAAATTTGCGCACCATAGCTGCAATTCTTCAGCAGATTTTGGTGATAGATCATCTTCATCATCATAATCGGCTCGCTCTTTACCCTCTGCTATCTCTACGAACCATTCCCGCATATCCAGGGCATTACAAAACACACTTTTCCCAAAATCAATCAGATACAAGCATGTTTTTGAACTTTGGTCTTCCAGCTCGCCGTCAATGGTGTTGATCATAAAATTAACCTCTGATAGATCGCGATGAGCAATTCCCGCTTCATGTACTGTTTTCAGACACATTAACATCTGAAGAATAATATCATATTTCTGATAAGCGGTAAGACGATGATGCGAGTGCAGATGACCATAATCCTTGAGGGTTACATGATACCTACCGTGAATCAGCTTTCTACGGGCCATATGCAATGCATTCCATACCTGTCCATAGATAATCCAACTATATCACCCTCGTCATTGTACAGTACTTCTTTTATTTGAGCCATCCGTGGCAAATTCCTTAGCTTCCTATGGTGGTTTACCGCTTTGTATCAGTATTTTCCCCGTTTGTTTCATCGGCTTACATCAAACAAGCAATTTCTGTGACACGCTGATACAATGTCATATTCCTAAACGTCTGGACTACTACGCTTCCAGCAAAGTACACTTGCTTGAAAAATCCGTCCGAATGGGAAATTTCCCAGTTGATATCCTTGTATCTTTCTGATATGTTATGCACGCCAATGCCTTTCGAATAACATCCTGCGAACCTCATGAGAGGGCTGGAAATCTAGGAATCATCCATGAGAGACTTACTGTTCAATAATTTTTGCCACACTGTGTGCATGATTTCTGGCGTCGTCTTTACTCCTTCGATGATCTTCACGCAATTTATGCCAAACTGAATCGTAACTGCAGGCTTTGTTTCTTGTTCTATACTTTGGATGTCCTCCTTTTCATACTGGATATCTCTAGCAACCTGGAGATATGTAGGCTTTTTGGCTTCCACTTTAGGCTCTGTCGCTGCAACAGACACCTCCGTTTCATCATGTATGTCAGGTATATGGAAAATGGTCTGGATCATCTTCCTCAAATACTTGGTTCTGTCATTCAAATTCCCGTCCTCCTTTTCGGCAGGATAGGATATTCGAAACGGCGCAAAATGGACATCAAGACACTCGCGCTTGATCGGTTCATTGACACAGAAGGCTATGCACTCCATGATTCGCAATGGTCTCAAGTATGCCCAGCCGCCTAAACAAGAATGCCTGAAACGCTCATCTAGGAATTTCATATCATGCATAGCATGAATTTGGACAGCTAAGACGACATCGGTATCGACGAGAAAGCGGTCTTCTGCGTTATAAGTCACCCGTGTGTTGTATAGAATGGCGTATAATGCACCCGGTGCTCCTCTGGCAGTCGCATTTTTAGAAACATAGAGACGGGGTATAGGGTCAAAATAGTTTGAGGGATTTCTCCTCATCTGTTCAACTGCCTCGAAGAACGGCCTGTTTAACTGCACAATAGGTAATTCGTCGTTTCCAAAGTCCTGTCCACGCGGTAGCTTCTGCTCTCCCATGTTTATTGACGGGACGACGTATACCACTCTAGGACAGAAATAAACAAGATGAGCTTTCTAATTTTACTAGTTATTGTATGCCCTGCCTGTTATTAATGAACAACTCATCTGCTGAGATATCAGTAGGATCTAACTCTTCCGCAAGTCGTTGTGTTGGATCGAATGCATACTTTTCAACTGCGTACCAGTCTTGGTATCTAACGTACTCTTGCGTGAGCCTATCGCGGTTCTTCCGTTCCTTTCTTAGAGAAAAATCCTGAACAGTACCTAATTGGCTCTTTTAAAAGACGCACTGTCGCATAAAACAGCTCTTCTAATCTCTCTGCATCTTTCATACAGGAATTCATGTCTCGACTGCAGTCCACAGCACTGCTCCAAACTAGTTGTATGTCTTGCTCAAACTGTGCAAAATTCGTGTATTTTCCTCGCCAAACATTTTTTTCAACGGCGGATAAATACAAGCGAGAAGACGTCTGTTCACGGTACGTGGAGTCTAATGAAGGAGCAGGGCCAAAGAACGGCCAGCAATCCACCGTCGAGAATAAAGTATCGAGTACGAAACGATATAAGCGAAGGAACAACGGTGTGAGCGCAGCGGGTGGATTGAACTGTACATTAGATAAGTCATAAACACCATCCCGATACTTTGCACAGGCGAACGAATTGTTATTCCTGCTTAGACTAAGACCTTGCACTGTCATTACGTCCTCTGTACGTGTTGCTGCAGGTTGCATAATAGTACTCCTTTGATTCATCGTGGCTGTAATGATCCGCTGCAAAGCTACCAGATCACCATTGGAAATTTGTGAGCCAAAAGTGTCAGCTACGGGTTTGTCCCCCGAGGTACCGAGGATCATTGATGTCATCAGTAGCAGCATAGCAGGAGGTAATGATTGATGGACATCGGTTGATGACGGATTGTGAAGATCGACGGTTGGTATATCGTCAGGTTCTACTGGTATATGGAGCGTACGGAATATCGCTAACGTTAGACGTCGTAGGTTTTTGATATCCACTCTGGGTTTCGTTGAGGTCTCATACAGGGCCAAATTGATCTGTGCGGCATCCGGTGCGACCATTGTGTTACCTTGGTGCTGGTTTCGCTGTTTTGGAATGTGGAGATGCAATCGAGGTTTCAAAGTGCTGATCTCCTTTCCACTATTGTTGTTCCCGTGCCTGGTCGGTAGTGCCTCTTCTGGAAACAAGTTTCGCCCTGTTTCAATCGGAGGATTATGCTTATGCTGATCTGAAGAATAACTCGACTCATCCGAAAAGCTTGGTTCATCCAGCAACAAGGCCTCAAGAGCTTGCTCTTGGTTCGCTAATGACAATGATGTGTAGTCTGTAAAATATTGAAATGAATACTGTACTTTTAATCTGAAAAATCGTCGTTCTTCTTTCTTTTTTCTTTTTTTTTTTTTTACCTTGTCCTAGCTCATCAATGTTTTCATAAAGTAATTGATCTACTTGTTCTAAAGACAAGGATACCGCCGAGGGATAACCTATACAGTTTGTTTACGTAGGTT
>JNDP01000892.1:0-23743 GCA_000696975.1 Apophysomyces trapeziformis B9324
TGCACGTAAGAAGGACACAGCTTCATAAATAGGACTCTTTATCTTACCAGGATCGATTCCTATGACCCTTGTAATCGTGGGTTCCCCAAACGAAGTTGGTTTCTTTCGTAGATGATATATGCCGCGATTCTGTTGGCTCAGATCTTGCTCATTTTTCAGTCGGTTGAAGTCCCGTTTGGAGCTTGGGTAATGTCCTAATAAAAATCAGTTAGTAAGCTTAATTGCATTTGATATGACTCATACTCTCATATATTTGTATTATGGCTTGAGGATATTTGCCAGCTTTGTCTTACGAGTGTCTCTTTGTCAACAGCGACTTTTTCTTGCTTGATCTTTTTTTTTTTACCGGGGTGATTGCTCTTCTAAGGATTTCATACCAAACTTTCTAATAGTGTCTCTGGCAATTGGTAAGAAGGGATTAAGTGCAAGGGAAACTAAAAGAGAAGGAAATTAAGAGAGGAAGGAAGGAAGAGGAAAGAAGAACAGAAAGCAAAAAAAAAAAGATTGTTTGGAACTTCTTCAGGTGACTTGATGAAATCGACTCTTTCTGATGAAAGCCTCTTTTTGGCAATACTGTAGTCTCACTCAAATTATCAAGACGTCAACTTAGTTAATCCGTCGATGAAGACCCATTATAAATCGATGTACATCATAGTCCAGAATGAAAGATGTGAAGTGTTGTCAAATTTTGTTTATATTGTCTATTTTCTCTTCATTCCAAACGCGTGGTCCATGATGATGCGTGGTTTGCCACTTGGTCCATGGATTCTATCTATGTCTATGTGCATAATGGATACACTATGCAAAACATTCAATAAATAGATGCAATATTTATTGCTTCTTGTTCACGTTACACCAGCAGACCTGTGGATAGCGCTGCATAATGAAGGTAATGAGCTTGTACAACTTGCAAGTTGTTGATTATCTTTTGGGCATGAAGTGCACTATGAACTGTTATGATATGACAGATTGCTATGGAATATACACACTCTATTTGCGTCGTATTATCATAGCACGGGCACTTTAAATTGCGTTACGTACGCGTTTGAGACACACTGTTCTTTAAGGAGGAATTGGGCTGCTTCGGTTGCAATCTGATATATAACCTGTCCCCCACTGGAAACACTAATCCCTGAAAAGCTTCTTCTTCTGGTCAGTTACGTCCGTTTGCCAGATCTTGTTATACAGTATCCTATACTTATTTCTGTCTTGGAACACGTGTCAACTTTTTTACATTGACGTCTCATTGTCCTGCTTTCAGACAATCGGATCGGGCTTTACTATGATTGGCTGCATAAGCTCACTGCAGCTCGTTACCTTCATCTGTAGGATCAAAATGCCACCTTTGGTGATAAGTGACAGCGGTATACGACAATACACGGAAGCAAATGACGGCAAGGAAAGACGAAACTAACTATCATAGAACATAAACATTGGACATATGTATCATGGGCAAATGTAAGATCCAGTTCTATTTTGACTTTGTCGATTTCCAAGCGTGAAACTTTACCTTGTATTTCTTGGAGGCATATAATATAATTCGTAGATAAAAGTGGATCACGGCCAAAGTGTTCCTTGTTAAGCTGAATTCGTAGCTCAGTGTCCTAGTACCCGACATATACTATATAATCATATTCTATGCTTTCTGTCAATTTTTAATTACCTTCATACGATACCATCGATTCATGTTCTGGAAAGCTGTTGGAAGTTTGCCGGAAGCATTATCTAACGCATGCTTGATTGCTGAATGTGCACCTTCTACCCGGTAGGTAGACGTTTGTTCAAAATGCATACGACAGTTTGTATAAAAGTCAACCCATTTCTCCTTTTGTTTGAGTTTGCTTATAACATATATTAGTCTGTATGTCAACCAACCGTCTGCAGACTTACGTTTCTAGATATTCGATTGCTTTTTCTGGACTATTGCTTTTCTTAGCTGCAGCTTTATATGCAGCTATTGCACTATCATACTCTTGAAATGTCCAGCAACTGAATAACTGGTCGATAGAACTTTCCAGCTCCTCATGCTCGTCTTTAACTTGGAACAACTTGCGTAAATTGACCCTGAAGTTTCGCTCGATGTGTGCTATGCATATGATCTTGCGAGAATCAGGGAAAAAGATGTCCAATGCTGTCATAAGTGCTTGCTCCTTATCGGTAACAAATATACCCGGTTGCTGAACGTTTGATGGCCAAATGATGGCGCGTAACATTTTTATGACCCATTAATACATATCTCCCTTTCCATCAGCAATCCAAGCACATGCAACTGCAATCGTCTTTGGCGATTTGTACCCGAGGTTGTTTACTGCAGTAACATTAACAAAGGGCATTTTATGCCGGTTGGTTTTGTAAGTGGCGTCAATAAGAACCACTTCAGAAAATCTTTCATGCCAACAGCATTGTATTTTTATGCGAGAAATAAATTCCTCGTAAAATGTTAGACTCATTATCTACTATCCAATCTACGACGTATTCGTGCTTTTCAAGCTCTGTAATGAAGTCGTAGATAACATCGTCCGAGTCATTCTTGAACAATTGCTGTCTTAAGTTGGCAATGTCCTTGATCATAACAGTATGAATGCCAGTTTCTTGTAAATGATTGTAAGCAATTCTGTTACTTGCACCAACGTTCAACATGTTTCGCACGTTTTTTCTAGTCTCTTCGCCCAAAATTCTATGCTGATGAGATATGTTAATATCATAGGCCATAACATGGTTGTGCTCTTCGTTCATAAACCATGTTGTCCAGCGGTCTTCTTTCCGTTTCACTTTCATAATGAAAGGACAATCGAAACGTTGTGTATCTTTCATGCTTAATATTTTTGCGCCCTTACTCCTGCTTTTCGCTCAAGCCAATAAGTTGACTCTTATTCATAACACTGTTATACCTGCTTATTGCCTTTGGCAGCACGATACTCTCCGGAATGCCTACAGACAAGACTAATTTGACAATTGTTGTTACAGAGTACAAATAATAAATCCTTTTTCTCTTGCATAAGTGATGGCAGCAAGGCGCAGATCAACTTTTGATATGAAAGTAGAATTAAGCATGATCGCAGTAAGTGGAAAACGGTGACAGGATTCAGGAACAAAGTAATGAAGTGCGCCAATCGTTTGGGTGATTGAAGTGCGCGAGTGAAGTGTGCGGACCCATTGTTGGCACGCACGCTTTACACTGACGTCATTTTTTCAGCTGCTTCAACTGAAACTCTGCATTTCGAGCGTTTCGACATAGATGTCGCAAGCACCAACGAAATCCACTCAACCTTATTCCAACCATTCGAATAACGGTTCTTATCAAAGCCGCACAACGGCATCTGAATCTGTACCAACAATTCCCCGTCGATCGTCATGGAGACACCAGCGTCATCATTCAACTTCCTCCGCCATGATGTCATCTAGAAGTCCTCAATACCCATATCCACATGCTCGCACAAATAGTCAAGAGCCGATACAATTAAATAAAGATATATATCAATACGATGCGCCGTGGCCTACATATGCCCTTGATTGGTGTAAAGTACCGTCAGAACGAAAAAGCTTCAGATTGGCTGTTGGCAGTTTTCTGGAGGATAGCAACAATAAGGTAAAGAGCAAATTGATCGAAGCAGAAAGACAATTTAGCTTTCGACTTAACTAGGTGCAAATCATTTCACGTACCGATATGATGGAGGAGGGTACTTACACTGGAAGCCAACAAAAAGACTTCGTTGTGGCAGCCGAAGCAGACTCTTATTATCCTGTCACCAAAGTGCTTTGGGAGCCATGGAAGGTAATATATCCTTTCCTTTTCATCCCTCCCTCTTTGCTAGGCCGTATTCCAGAAGGGAAAAGGCACAACCGGAATTTGTAATATGACACTTCTAGTTTGTAAAAATCAAACCTCCTCTCCCGACTTTTTGTATCAGGGTGAAGCACGGAATACCGACTTATTGGCGACAACAGGCGATATTCTTCGGATCTGGGAATTAATAGACAATCCTCGCTATGGTACGACTAGCAACTCCATCAATAGCTCGAGCGGCTTGAGCAGTCCAGCATACTACATGCAACAGTTGGTCAAAAAATCGGAATTGGTCAATGTAAGTACCCGAGAACAAACAAATCGCGAACAAAAACGATGCCAACACAAGTTACAAAGATGAAACAATCCGACTTTTGTGCGCCGTTAACGTCGTTTGACTGGAATGAGACAGATCCATCCCTTGTGGTGACATCCAGCATTGATACAACATGCACGGTGTGGAACGTAGAAACTAATCAAGCAAAAACACAGCTGATTGCACACGACAGTGATGTTTACGATGTGGGATTCAAACACGGGTCGGCTGACATCTTTGCCAGTGTCGGAGCGGATGGTTCCGTCCGATTGTTTGATCTGAGGTACGTAACTAACAATACAGTTTCTGATGTTGCCTGTTCACACAGATCCTAGATCGTTGGAACACTCGACGATCCTTTACGAAGCCCCACCCTCTTTATCAAATATAAATCGAGGTGGTCAGAATACAAACAGCGGTACATCCCCGCTCTTACGGTTACAGTTCAGTCGCACCAATCCTCATCTATTGGCCACCTTCCACATGGATTCATCTGCTGTTCAGATCCTTGATATCCGTTATCCTGCGGCACCTGTTGCCGAGCTGATCAATAGCCATAATGGATCTGTTCATTGTCTTAGCTGGTCGCCTACGCAATCTGGGCAAATATGCACAGGCGGTTGGTACTCGTTTTGGGAAGATGTGGTATTTGACCGAGAAGTTATCTGTAGGTGAGGATTCGCAGGTGTTGGTGTGGGACATCAGTCAACCGGCGATGCAACAACAAACTTCATCATTTTATCAACAGCGACAAAACCAGCAACATCCTCGATCCATCCAAGACCCTATTCTCGCTTACACAGCCGAATCTGAAGTCAATGCTTTGTCATGGAGTAAAGCTACTCCGGAATGGATCGGTGTAGGCGTAGGAAGGACGGTGAAAACTTTACGTGTTTAAATATGGAACAGTATGGCAAATACGAAACGTCTACATGTAATATTTATTGTCTTAGCAATAAAGTCTGTCGAGAATGGGCAAGGCCATTCTTTACCATGCTTCATGTTACGCAGCGAACTTTATGCATTCTGGAATTTTCGTTGTATTAAGCCAGCCATCAATCACAGAAATCATACTAATAATACATGAACATTTGCCCCGTGGCAAATTGCAGATACATTAATTTGTATTCTTTTGGAGAGAATGTATGCTTTATTATCGTTTTAATGGACTACATCGAGGAAGCTCTCACAAACCATAAATGGTAAGTCTAGATGACGCTATTTAGCGAAATCAAGCAGGAAATATGCGACATCATGCAAAGAAATGGCATTGGGCATCCATTCCATGGTAAAGCTTTGACCTTGACTGAGTCTAGCTATTTTATTAAACAATCCATACAACCATGCATGAGCGGAAAGCAAAAAAAAAAAAAAAAAAAAAAAAAAAGGTACATCCCTTGCCGATGCTGATAGCGAAAATAAATTTGACACGAAGCATTCGTGCTGTTCATAAACTTGCTGTTAGACATATCATAGAATAAGCATCAAGTCACTTAATGGTTTGGTGAGTGTAACAGTACCTCCTTGCGTTGGACAGAGTTTGAAAATGATCAAGTGGTGCCACTTATTTCAGATATTCCGTGCTGCTTCCACAGAGTTTGCAGCAGTCCGGTTGTCGGACAACGGTTTCCCGTTATTCATGAATTGCGAAACCGACTTTTGCGATATACATAGTTAGAGTGGGCCATCCTACTCCGTTACGAAGGATGACAATCCAGATCAGAGACGGACTGATAATCTGCTCTCTAACTATCTGTATTTTTGTCGTATTTTTGTCTATTCTTTTTATATTATCACTTCGCTTCAGAGATTGCAGGAATTGAAGCGCTTTCTAAACTTACCAACTTTTGCTGGTGACTAAAAGGAATTGGCTCTGGGATTCCGAGAATGTCCGCTGTATCTTGTGTACCTGCAGATTCCATTAGATGGGATATATTCTTTCATTACGGAAATTGCGCTTCGAACAATGTTACGATCGTTGTATGGTATGAGGTCGCACATAACTGATTCAGTGACGGACGGCTCACTTCTTTCATTGTAGTTTATTTGGAACATGGGAAAACGGTAATCGGAGAAAAAACTAAAGGAGTCTAATGCACATGGTGAACTGAATATGCTATACAATAGGTTCCCGCTGAACTTCGATTAACTCTAATAGCAAGACAGAACCTTGACTGAGTATACTTTTTAACGTTAGGCTTTTGTTTGTGTTCTGTTTTGCAAAAGGGAAGCTACCCTTCTAGTCCTTTTTTTCCTCAACGTTTTCTTTTAATTCAATGTTTTTTGGGAATACTATTGCAAAGCCAACCTGGGCCGCAAACAACAAGAAAAATGGCAGATACGCAGTATGAATATATGTATATGTACACGAAAGGGGGTCAGACATATAGGTTATGACTTGTCAGTCACCTTGCTCGTCTTGTTTTTCTCCAACCGAACATCCAGTTCAGATAGCCAATTATCGTCCAGATACCAAAGATTATGATCCTTAAGTTTTTGTCTTTTCTCATCACCAACCTAAAAAAGCCAAGGGTAAGAGAGAAGAGAAAAGAAAGAAAGGAAATTATGCCTTTTGAGGAAAGGTCAACGTACCAAATAATTCGCGTGTACGACGAATGGATCGATACCGTGCCGCCTGGGTAGATCATGAGTAAAGTAGACAAAGCCGTTTGGAAAGTGCAAAACATCCAACAGGACGACAGATGATGTGCGAATATCCATATCCATATGATCTAAGGCTGCATTCATGGCAGCTTGTTGAGTCATTGTAGGGTGGTTATCTTGTAAATAAATGGTGTGAGCCAGAAGGCGCTTCATGGTATCCGTGGGTCGCATCATGTAAAAGCCGCTATTGACGGTTCTTTGATCGACACCTTCTTGCTGGAATAATACATGCGTTTCAGGTCGTATGTCCATCAATGTGTGCACGTATTCACGAAGTCGTGGTCGCATCCAGACGATATCAACATCGGAAAAGAAAACCGTGACATCGAGATACAACAATTGCTGCACGACCCATGTCTTGGCGCCGGTGATGACCCGATATTTAACCGAGTAATACTCCTCGAAACCAGCCTCAACATCTTGATGTAGCCAGCTCACTGGAACTTGGGAGGCATGTGCACCGTATCCAGCGGCAACCAAATGGTCGTAAAGCTGCTCATCGAAGCAGAAAATAAGATATTTGTCTTCCTTGGTTCGATTTAATGATTCGATCCAGTTATAAACATGATTCCTCATGCCATAGTTGGCAGTGGCAACGATAAGCACTCGGTTGTCGTTGAGGTTCGCGTTGATCTTGTCCATCACCGTTTTCGGCGGCGGAAGGAATGAGTCAGGCACAATCAAGGGACGCTCTTCAGCATGCGGGTCTGATTGTTCCATAACCCCCTCATTCTCCTTATTATCACAGGCACAGTACAATGATGGCTCGTTTGTTGCCTTATCAACCGATGGATTCTCTTCAAGATAACCAGCAGGTACTTTACTTTCTCTGATAGTACCAGACTGGTATGTTGACGTAAGTAGGAAGTTTACCGAGGTTGTTGCTAGAAGGATCGTGAGCAGAATGCCACCGATCAGTAATTTGCGGGATGGACGATCGAAATGGAGCATGACAATTTAGCAACGAAGGGATGTTTGGGACATTCGGGGGCCTTTCTGTTGGAAGTAAAAAAGTCAGATAGAACACCGAGAATCAGGGCAAAAAAAAAGCAAAAAAACAAATAGTTGTTGAGAAATTAAAGTTCTGATCCAAATGGGGATATGCCCATCGCGCCCTACTTTTTGAGAGGCAGATTAAATGAAATCGAGACTATACTCTTTCTGTACATCCTATTCTACTGCTCAAATAAACATGCATTTGCGCCTTTCATTACCTACAGTGCATCAATTCCCTTTTACTTTGTCGTATCACCTTGTCCTTTACCTCTCAATGATCGTCATTTGGTTTCCCTGGCAACCCGGGAAATCGATCGTGACACTAAGCGTTTGTTGTACAGCCCGGCGGAGGTCTTACAATTTACCCGACCAATTGTGAGAAGATCGAATTGAGCCAAGAAAATCAGGTTTACACAAGACTAATTTGGTTCTCCTTTGCTTATCCCGTTCAAGAAAAAAGGAAACATAAGGAAATCGAATTGAAAAAAGGACAGATCACCTTTTTATGAGTATAACGTTTAAATTCTTTGTGACGAAACATAGCATCCACGAATTGCTTATCGGGATCTTTTGTCAGTCAGCTGATTTATGGTTTTCCCAGCCGTCAGAGAGAACAGTAGAAGGTCGAAAACTTCTATCTCTCTTAGACCATCAAAAAGAGAACACTGTGATTCACAATACTTTTATATCTTTTGCTAAAAACGTACTTAATCTAGTGAAACCGATTGGCCGAGACTTTACGCATAACTTTTAGAAAAAGGAAGAACAGAAGCACCTTGCGCGCTGTATCATCGAAAACGGTAAGGTGACACATTCCCTATCTATCAACAACTGTTACTTTTGGCTGAGATCAAACCATACTAATATGAAAACACACTATGTCGCTCGGTTCTTTTTCTGTAACATTTCCTGCTACCGATTCGTTGAACATTCAGAAATCTAATGATAGACATCTACATGACATACTGATGGCGTTCCCATTGCCAATATGTTCGATCTGATATTCTATTTACGCGAACATCGTTCAAACCAGGAGCGTTTATATTTTTGGATACAAAAGGCTTAATTGGGTAACTAGACATATCACTAAAGCTAAACCATGGTCAACTGAGACGATCTTGGCCGGATGCTACGCTACACCGTTACAATAGGTGCTGGGTATACTACATGCCGAAGACAAAAATCAATTATTGATGGTGAATGCATTATATGTTAATCAATCAACAACCTTTAATTGGATCACCACACAGACTTATTTGCTTTGGTACCATCTCGGCACTAAAATCTTGCACTTGTTGACTCGTGAAGTGTGCAAAAGATAGTCCACGTTACCGTGAAGCACAGTTTTTCATGTAGTTTGTTGGTTTTGGAGCCGTTGGTCTACGTCCACAAGGTTTGTATGTAGACTCCAACCTCATCCAAATCAAATCTGGATATTCAACCGCCTATGTTTCCTTGGCTTTGGCATCTCTTGGCAATGCATAATCATGATCCATGTATTCTTTGTGTATCCTTTCAACCTGTAGTGCTCTTTGTCCATGCGCTAAAGACAGTTGTTTTAGATATGACCTGGTATTGTCAAACTGGTTAAACAGTATCTCTCGTCCCCTGAAGGGAACCACAGCTAGGATTTTTCTCAACGTGTGCTCATATGGAGGCAATTGACTTCCATTTGAAGTTCCCAAAAGTTCCCACTCTTTGACTTTGGCTCAATATTCGCACTATTTTTGGAGATGTTGATTTAGTACGACGGATGCCTTTTTTTGTCCACACGCATGATCTTCGATCGTCGATCTTGGCGTTTCAAGAGTAATGATCACCATTTCGGTAACCCTTACGATTTTTACTGTACGTCTGCTAGATGCGACAGGGAGCAAGTCAACATGGTAAAAGTAGAAAGCCCGTTTGTCAAAAACAGTTAGAACTTTCGGCAATTTCATGTTTGTAAAGAAGCTAAACTACTAATTGCTGCTTTCCAATATATTAGCAAAGAAAACACTACAGACTTGAGTAATACATATCATTCTGCAGGTGCGCCAGACCATTGTTTCTTGCCAGGTTGACAAATACTTCTGAAGAGACCAAACCGTTATGCACGTTACCTAATGCAGAGAATATTCCAACTTTTGAACACTGATGGTGCCACAAACAAGATTAGAGCGCCTTTTATTATCATTAATTCCGTCTTTTATGGTAAAATAAAAGAAACTTGTAATAGTCACTAAAGACACCAATCGGGTACGCACTGTGTCTTGGCGTTGTAGGAAGCTTTTAGGTCTTGGATTACCCACGCTGACCATCACATAGACCAAATAAAGACTCACACATAGGTCGAGAAGCTTGACTCTATATCTTTCTATATCTATGTATTGTTGATAAATAGGACAAAACGTAAGTTTTCAAGCGTTGCTTGAAAGTTGAGGAACGATATTTTTTGTAGTGGCCATAGCCAGAACCACTTAATTTCATTATCCCACAGCATAAATGGGCACCACTGCTTGTGCTACCTCTTGGTTTTTCTTCGATGCGAAAAGCGTATAAATTGTTCATTATCCAATTCGTATCCTATTTTGAGTTTATTTTTTAGGGGTTATAACACTTGGAGCCATAAGTGACTCTTTCAAATGCCAGTCTGGGGAAGTTATGAGCCATAACAACTTCCGGGTACCATGAATGTTGCACGATTTTTTCAGCTTTGGATATCATGTAGTGCCAATAAGTCAAATGCGCAATGCATGCATAAACAGAGCACTGAAACCAAAATCATACGCTTAAACAAAACTAGACAAACAGTGGGTTGACGCTTGATTTTATTCACGACGAACTTCCTGTTATAGCCCCTAAATCTGCGTTCTCAAAGACTGGGCCGGTGAAGGAAAAACACACTAGGTACGTGAAACCTCATTATTGGGCTGGCTCTCTTTCATAAACAAGAGTTTAGATATCTTACCTGTAGACGCCTAATGGAAATTCACACCATCTAGCACATACCTTATAGTTTAAGCAATGGATACCTTGCCATGGCTGACGTACTGCAACACTCGTTCGACCTTTGTCTTGGCCCGATCCAGAAATGGGATATGTTCTGTGGTTAAGAATGACGATGTGAACTTGTACACAGCCTACATTGCCTATCATCCGTTTGCTGACGTAAAAATAAAAGTCGTTTTTCCCTTGCGCCTATTCCCATGGTGGTGGTATTTAAAATCTCGGTCTTAATAGACAAGGAGGCTGTTCTCATTTACTGAACAAAGACGAAACAGAAAAGAACTTAATGAGTAGTACGCAAATTTGGAATAAAAATTTGTATTGTATGAAAAGATTATATGTATATCTATACTTTATACGTGATATGTGACACTGCGGTTATTTGGGGTCGATGGATAGATTGCTAATTTAGGCGAGAAGTTTAGGGGCGTATGCTGCAAATGAGAAGAGGCAGCCAGCAATAAGACCAGCGGCTGGCAGAGTAAGGAACCAGGAGAAGAAACACCAGGCAATCATCTTCCAGTTCACTGCCTTAAGATTACCATTACAGAGACCGATGGCAGTAGTGGCACCACAGATACAGTGCGTGGTGGAGACGGGGAGTCCAAGTTTAGAACAGGTCAAGACAGTCAGAGCGGCACCAAGCTCAGCTGAGAAACCACGACTAGGAGTAAAGTAAGTAATGTTGTTCCCTAGGGAAGCCATGACACGGTAACCCATCGTTGCAAGACCCAAATCGATAGCTGCACCACCGTAGACAAGAATCCAGACAGGAACCTCGGCTTTTCCTGAAATATCGACGGTGGCGGTCTGCCAGATTTCATAAATGGAAGAAATTGGGCCTACTGCATTGGACACGTCGTTGGAACCATGGGCAAAGGACGCCATACAAGCAGTGATAACTTGGAGGAAGGAAAACATATATTCGACATCTTCTTCGTACAGTTCTGCAGCAGCATGGACCTTCTTCAAGTTTTCATTTCCGAGATTACGGACATCTTGACGGATACCGTGGAGTAGGAGGCCAGTGAGCTTTTCCTTGTAACGAGTGAAAGCCGGGCGATTGTCTGGTGATGCCTCTGTAGGAACAGCATCTGCAGAAACTTCATCTTCCAGCTTCTTAGATTGCTTATATTCTTCACTCTTAGTCTCCTCAGAAGTATCGGCGCTTGGAGCAGTCTGTGATGCGATGACTTCTGGATCCTGGACCTTTGGTCGCTTAGGTAGGATGGGGATGACAAACAAGTGGTACCAGCGGATATCTTCACGTTCGACAACCTTGCGACGGAGCCATGGGCAGAAGAAAAACCAAGCGAAAAGAGCGAAGAAGGCGCCAACACCGAAGGAAATACCAACAATAGTACCGACAGACATCTTGGCAGCTTTGGTGCCAGGTGCACCTTTGTAGATGATATAAAACGCCTCAATGGTTGTGGTAATGAAGAAATAGACTGGAACGGCACGGAGACCCCATTTGACGCTATCAGTACGTCGAAGGACAGCATATTTGGTGATCAAATAGATAATGGCAGCAACCACACCAGCAATAACGGGTGAGATGAACCAGGAAGCAATAATCTGGGCGACACCGGACCAAGCCCAGTTGATAGAGTTTCCACCAAAGGCGGCAATACCGACTAAGATACAACAACATCAGTTTACTTCGGTTTTGAACAATGTTATCAAGACTTACCACCAATAACAGCACCGACGATGGAGTGAGTTGTACTGACTGGCCATCCTTGCTTAGACGCAAAAATGACCCAGGAAGCCGATCCAACAAGAGCACACATCATGGCCAGCATGAGCAGCTCGGGCTGATCTGCAAAGCGGGAAACAGAAAGGATGCCACCTTTGATTGTTTCGGCGGTCTGGGAACCCAACAAGACGGCACCCAAGAATTCGGTAAAACAGGCAATGATACATGCTTGGGCAAGGGTAAGTGATCCGGAAGACACCGAGGTGGCAAATGCGTTCGCAACATCGTTTGCACCAATACCGTAGGCGTCACCAAAGGCAACGACCATACCGACCTAATCAAGAGAAACGTGAGTACATGGCACATGATCTGCATAAAAAGCTTCTTACCGCGAAGATCCATGTATATTCGTGGACTTGCATCAAAAGGGGCACAAGACGTTAGAAAAGAGAAAGAGGGTATGATTACAAGAAATACAGCTGCCATTGTTGCTTATTTTTATACCAAACGATGATCTAGAGACTTCCTCGTATGAACTACCCCATGTGGTCTCAAGTGGATTTCCATCTTCAGCTTGATCCGACTGTGTGACTGTAGGATCGTCCAATGGTCGGAGGCGCTTTAGCCACGCTGGCTCACAGCCCCTCAATTGCTGGCCCTTATTTCACATCTTTAGTCTGCAGCAATGGAATGCTAAGAATCCCTGGTTTTCTATAGTTTCAGTGCTTCATCGTTGCGTGTGCTAATCCTTATTGCTGGTTTGATGCGCTGTCATCATCTACTATAGTTTTCTTCTCTTTTGCACATCCGACATCAAACATGGTGCAGCAAAAAGTGATCAGATCTTCTGCGATGTTTTTCGTCCTTATGATAATAGTCTTATTCAATCCTAATAAAATATAGTACCTTTTACTCCTGGATAACTATACATCAACTCAATGGCAGTAAGATAGAAGGATACTTTATATTTTATTTTTTGCTAGAAGAGGACCTGTTGACACCTTAAACGCCTTGAAAAAGATTGTTAACCATCTTTGTTTTCCTACCGTGGTCGATCCCACTAGGGGTTTGGCATGAATTTTTGCTGAGGATCCCATCAATGGTTCTAGGCAGGCCAAATCTGGCTAGTTTATCAAACAGTTGATTGGTGAAAGGTTAATCTACGAAACATATCGAATGCTTTTCTCATAGTCGATTTTCACGTCGGAGAATTAGCGCGATTATGGTTTGCACGCTGCACCAAACGACAATATCGTTGGATGTCCTCCTACCTGGTGTAACGTCAATCCGTACATGAACAAGTAAACAGACCCTTTTCCGAACTGTCATAATCATAGGATTGGAGAAACGTGGGACGAATCAAACACCATCAAGGGTGTACCTGAACGGTTAGATTCCGCAAACTCGGGTAGGTGCCAATGACTACACTGAAACCCATGCAAGAAATCTGGATCTTGCTGCTTGATTAGATAGAGTGAAAAGTTATTATTTGCACCATCAGTGGTTGTGTACAAATCAATGTGAGGCGGCGGAAAACCAAGCCCGTATAACTTCGAGTACAGTTAAGGCATAAAACCACCACAGGACGTTTGGGCTAGTTCCACAATCAAGGTATAGGTATCCTTAGTGGCGTCCGTCAAAGATCTAGATAAATTCGGTTAGCAAGAACTGACGTCAAGCGGTTGCTTACCTGGTTGCATATATCTCTACCCGGAAGAGTAGACGATGTTTTAGTTCTACCGGCAGTGGCTGAAACGTATATCACTTAAAACTGGTCATGGTGCATATCTTATTAAGCCAGCGTGATAGCTTAGACAGATATGATCAAGGAAACCGTTACTACAGGGCACTTTTGCGTAATTTTTCTTTTCTTAGCAATGATGCGACCAATAACTATAGAACAAGTCTCCCTTGTTGTTCATTACAGTTGCTCAATTACAGGATATGAACCGCAATATTGGACAATGACCTGTTCAGTTTTTCAGACTTCCTAAAGAGAAGTAGCAGGCAACTAAAAGAATTCAAATGTAGATAAGTAATAGCACACTTCGATATCACTACGGGAAAGAAACGCTGCAAACGCCGCAGGAAAGCCGCATGTCATACACGATGCGACTTTTGTGAGATTTATGCGGCGTTTGATTACTCGAGCTAGGCGGCGTCTGTACAAGTTGTATGCGATATATACAATTTATGCGACCTATGAGATTTTTTTGTCCCACAGGTATATAACTATCCATAATCATTGCAGCTACACGATCTCTATGATCTATCAATATGTCTATCGTTTGTGCGCAGGCAAGTAAAACGATTCCAACAACGATTGGTGGAGGGCGATTGGTCGATAGCGGAAATGTGATAAACAGGATAATTGCTGTTAGTAAAGCAATCGAGCGAAAACTGTCGAGCCTGGATTAACCATTATACGGACCGTTTTCAGAAGTGCAAGAAGAGACAGGAATGGTCTAAGATCATCTGAGACAAACTTTGAAGAATCATTGTACGTTATGCATAAGTCTCCTAAACTGAATGGGTCACTATCTGAAATTGAGGGCAAAACTAAAAGTGGTGCAAAGAATGCCTCGATCAAGGACTGATCGGGTCGAAGTAAATTCAATCACAAGAGACAGGCTTTTTCAGTTTTACTTTGAAACAATGCTAACAACTTTTATATATGCTCGTTTTAACATTAGACGGAGAGGAAGACAAATAAAATGACATTATATGAACAGAAGAAAAGCATGAAAAATGAAACTATGCGTTACAATTTTACAAATCATCCTCGTCAGAGAAGACCTCTTCACCACGCTTGCGGCGTTCCATACGTTCCTTCTTCTTCTTACGGAGTTCCTTGGAGGAGAGTTTTTCCTTCTTCTTGACAGCCTTGATGGTGTTACCTTGGGCATCAACCATATCTTCGGCTTCCTTTTCGGCAATGACGGTGGTACCGTTACCGGTAACCCAGTTGTGGCCAGAGGGAGTCAAGCGACCGTTATCGACCTTCCAGACTTCGGTACAGAGAGCTTCCGAGAATTCACGGTTGTGAGTAACGATGACAACACCACCACCGTACTCCTTAATGGCACCAGCAAGAGCACCAAGAGATTCACGATCCAAGTAGTTAGTAGGTTCGTCAAGAACCAACATGTGAGGCTTGTTCCACATAGCAGCACCAATGACAAGCTTGACCTTCTGACCACCAGACAAACCACGGATGCGGGAGTGAGTGGCGAATTCAGGTTCCAAACCAACTTCGGACAAGTGCTTCTCAATTTCCTTGGCGGTCAAGGGGCGGTTAAGACCCAACTTGGCAGCTTCCTGGGCATCGACTTCAGCGATCTTCTTGCTGAAACCCATAGTCTCCAGCTTCTGACGAGAGATCCACGTGTTGTCGACGGAGGAACGGCCAACCCACGAGACTTCGTACTCGTAAGACTGCTTGAGCTTGCGACGACCAACAATGTCATCAACAACACGCTTCTCACCGTCAATGACGAAAGTCTGGTTCATCTGTTTCTCTTCTTCTTCGGTGATCACACGGTCAACCTTGTCCAACTCTTCTCTGTCTTCACCAGTAGCGTAACGCCATTGAATGTATTCGTTGGGAGTAATATCCAAGTGCTTCTCAATATGGTGGAAAGCGTGCTGGGCAACGTAGGCAATACGCAAGTTAGGATGCTTCCAGACGGTACCAGTCTCAGCTTCAATCTAAACCAACATCGCTTAGTAAATAGCTGATACGTAACCAATAAAAAAAGCCCTATTTACCTCGCCGGTGAGCAACTTGATCAAAGTGGATTTACCAGCACCGTTGGGACCAATGACAGCGACACGGGAAGCAAGGGAGCACTGCATGCTGATATCAATCAACTGCTTCTTCTGGGTACCAGGATATTGGAAGTCAACGTTCTTCATCTTCAAGATAGCACGTTCCTTAGTCTTAATACCCTCAAGGAAACCGGGCTCAGGGAAAGCGAACTTGATCTGAGCAGCCTCAAGAGAGTAGTAGGAAGCGGCCTTAGGAACCTTCTTGACGAACTCGGACAAGTTACCCTTGTAGCGCTTAAGCTTGTAGTTGGCTTCGTAGTGAATAATGTCGGAACAGACATGGTCCAAGAAACCAGAATCGTGGGAAACCTGATCAATCGTTAGAAAAAAAGGAACAGAAACCAGAGGCGCACAATTACTTACAATGATAGAAGTGACAGTCTTAAGACCCAACAAATAGTTCTCCAACCAAGCAACGTTAACAACGTCCAAGTGGTTAGTAGGTTCGTCAAGCAACAAGATATCGGCGTTCATCAACATAGCACGAGCAAGAGCGAGCTTCATCTTCCAACCACCAGAAAGAGCACCAATGGAGAAGGAAGAGACCATCTCTTCAGTGAAGCCATACTCACGCAAGATCTTGGCAACCTGGTCACGATCCTTGGTCTCAACACCCTCGGAAGCGATGATGAAGTCAACCAAAGGAGTATCAGCCTCGGAACCATCAATATCGTGCTCGACGTAGACAGTCTTCAGTTCAGACTTGGGAGGGAAACCTTCGACCTGTTCGTTGGCAATGGCACGCATGAGAGTGGATTTACCACAACCGTTGGCACCGCAAAGACCATAACGACGACCACGCTTGAGACGGAGAGCAGTACGGTTCAACAAGATCTTGGCACCATAGGCAAGAGAGAATTCACAGTTGCAAAGATCTTCACCTTCGTCATCTTCTTCCTCAGCATCCTTGGGAGTGACAGCTTCCTCGCACTTGTCCAAGGCAATGGTAGCGAGCTTCTCAGCATCAGCTTCAGAAAGGAAGGCCCTGGTGTAGGGAGTAAGAGATTCGATCCATGCGCTCTTGATGAAATTCTTGGCCACGCAAAGGGACAAAGCAATATCGCCAATGTACTTGACAACGGGGGCGAAGAAAGCATCGATATCAGTAGGCAACAATTCCTTGAAAGTCTTGTCGACCTTGTCAGCCTTTTCTTGCTTGGAGAAAATCTGGACATCAGAGGTACCGACACGGGTCAAAGTCGCCAAAGCCTTCTGAACGACACCACGGCACTCGGGATCAGCGACGACATCCTGGACCTTCTCAAGAGCGGGCAAAAGAAGGGGAAGGAAGGGAGCAGCGATTTCGGGATCATCGACGAGCTTGCACATGTTGTCAATGATAAGGGCAGACTTACGCTTGATGGGAGTGGCACGCTCGTTCAAACCACGGTTGAGAAGAGGAACCATGATGGACAAAGTGGGGGAATCAACCTCCTGAACGAAAGTAGTGGCACCAAGCAAGTGAATGGTCTCAGGGACATTCTCGGGCTTGTTGATACAACCAATGACAGCGGGGATGAAACGCTCGATATCCTTGTTTTCGATAAGAGCACAGATGTTACCCATGGTAGCAGTGGCAGCCTTCTTGACATCGGCCTTGGTATCCCACATGCAGTCAGAGACAACAGGGATAACGTCAGGGATAACAACGAAGAACTGGGTCTTGTTCTTCTTGGAGAGCTCATCCAAAAGGGCAAGCGAGAGCATCTTGGTTTGCCACTTGCAGGAGTTACCGAGACCCTGGAGGACGATAGGAACCATGACAGCAGTAGCGTTAGGGTTCACCTTAAGGGCAAGGTTCTTGGCAGCCTGAGCAGCGGCATCCTTGAGGGCAGCAGACTTGTCGGCCTGGAGATCCAAGAAGTTGGAAAGGAAAGGCAAGATGTAGGGCTCAGCTTGACCATTGATGCTGTTGTTGGTGAGGGCAACAATGGCAGCAACAGCAGACTGACGAGCACCAGCGTTCTTCTTGTTGCTGATATCCTTGGAGAGAGCGTCAAGGACACCAAACTGCTTAAGAGAGTGGACGCCGTTAGTGTTGACAAAGGTAGCGAGTTCTTCGGCGATAGACTCGCGATCGGCATCGGAGGCAGCAGAGAGCTTGGCAAGGATCTCCTTTGCCTTCTTGGTCTCGACCTCGCTGGGAGAGCCACTGACGGCCAAAGCGGTCAGCTTCTTGGACTCAATTTCGCTCTTGGTGTTGTTCTGTGCAGCAGCGGCTGGCATAGTTTATGTATATATACAATATAAGAGAATGGAACGGCGAAGCGAGGGTGACCACAAGGAGTGAGTGTGGTTTAAGGGAACAAAACGTTGCGGGATGTTATCTGCGCTGGATCATCTTTTTTATTGCGAAAATTTTTTTTTACTTGGATAACAAATGGCTGTGTGCCGCGGAGAACTAAATTAGTTGCGCCACTTAACGTTTGCCCCTGCGGCCTGATTCAGGCCCCGATACCGACCTGAAGGGAGAAAAGCATCTCGGTGATAAACATTGCCTCTCATCAGGGGAAACTCGGTACCATGTATCCGCTTTAAGTCGCCGTGTCTATCTTCCACTGTGAAGGAAAAAAGAATAAATTGGTAGAGAAATAGCAACTGTAGCTTGAATGCACCCTGATACATCCAGCTGACCCAACCTCTAAGTCTTACATTACTCTGAATCATATCTAATCAGCATCGTTTCTCTTAGCACAAACTTGGTTGTTAGGGCGACTCTGACTACCGAAGACTACTTCAGTAATTTCCCCAAAACAAATGGTCTAAAAGCAATTAAAACGGCAGATTGAATCTGAATTTTATACCATATAGGGAACATTTCCTTTATTGCATATGGATGTTGTGGACGGATAATGACACGTGCGTGCTTTGCTTGTGCGGGGCATCCGTTCCGATACAACGAGGCGGATAGTAAGTTTGATCGAGGCTGACCTCTGTTTCCCTGAAGATCAGCTTGCCAGAATTGGACAGATTTGCCATTAACTTTATTACGCAGCGAGCTCTCCTGCGAGATTCACTAGCTGCATCTGAACGAACTCAATGAAGTAGGGTATTATTAGATAAATCTTATTTTTAATTAAGCTCTTCGCTTCCGTTTACGGTTTGTCTAACTCAAGCAGAGTTTGCTTTCTAATTACTATGATTTGATAATAGCAGCACGAAGCTTGATATAATGAACGGGAGTAAATATAAATAGATGCCTTTACTGGTCCATCCTGAGCTGTCCTCATTTTCAACTTGTAAGCAACTCGCTCAAGTCTGAACTTTCCCTTTTTCTGTTAAAGCCTATCCAATTGCAATCATCCCACCACAGCTTCTGACAACGCATGTACGCCAAGGATGCTGAAAATGAAATGTACAGTATACAACGGGCTGCAAGATAATGTCGCTCGGACACACTCTTCAAATATTTATACTCTAACTCTTAGCCCGTTAAGCCATATTTTGTTTATTTTTTCGATGCAACATTGTTAAGATCCTTTTCTATTCAAGATGTTAAACAATATTGGTAATAATTAGATCGTTTACCTAAACCCCATACGTGAGTCTTCAATTCAAGATGCTCTACATTAAGTGTATCCTACAAGGAATGTCAGATTGGTTACTATGTGCAGGGTCCAGCATACATAAAGCTTTCTAAATTCGGCCTTCAGTTCGTTCAGTTGCTGTACAGTAGCAACGGAATCCTTCAGCTTGGCAACGTCCTTGTCAACCACTTCAATTCGACGAGCATAGTCCCGAATCTACATGCCAATTTCAGCATTCACTCCACCAGATTATCAATAGTGTATTACCTTATCTGTGGATGATTGGAGTTCTTCTACGGAATTCAGAAGAGACCCAGAGGCCGAATTGTATTCTTCCAACAAGTAGTAATAACCGGCCGATCCAGCCAAAGTAACACCTAACAAGAACCCAACCAATCTGATCGAAGGAGCGTCAGCGTTGCATGGTGCATGCGATCCCCTTCATTACCCGCCACGGACAGCGCCCACTTTTTTTGGCGCCTCAGCTTCGGTAGTGTACATACGCGCCGTCAGACGCTGGGTAGCGTTTCTGGTCAGTCGAGGTGTGAATCGGAAAAGGGTGTTCATTTCTTTCGGAAGGGTTGGCGTAATTCAGCGTATGCTATAAGTGAAACTTATTCATTTTCCTAGTTTTCTTACCAAATACTGGATTATTGTGAGTGATAATCACCCCTTGTTGGTGGGACCGTCTATTCACATCAGAAGGGATCTCTAAGCAACACCAGTAACAGATTGACGTCATCAGCAACCCTACAAAATTGGGATTGTCTATGCACACTTCACTCGTGCATTTCATTACTTTGTTCCTGAATCCTGTCACCGTTTTCCACTTACTGCGATCATGCTTAATTCTACTTCCATATCAAAAGTTGATCTGCGCCTTGCTGCCATCACTTATGCAAGAGAAAAAGGATTTATTATTTGTACTCTGTAACAACAATTGTCAAATTAGTCTTGTCTGTAGGCATTCCGGAGAGTATCGTGCTGCCAAAGGCAATAAGCAGGTATAACAGTGTTATGAATAAGAGTCAACTTATTGGCTTGAGCGAAAAACAGGAGTAAGGGCGCAAAAATATTAAGCATGAAAGATACACAACGTTTCGATTGTCCTTTCATTATGAAAGTGAAACGGAAAGAAGACCGCTGGACAACATGGTTTATTAACGAAGAGCACAACCATGTTATGGCCTATGATATTAACATATCTCATCAGCATAGAATTTTGGGCGAAGAGACTAGAAAAAACGTGCGAAACATGTTGAACGCTGGTGCAAGTAACAGAATTGCTTACAATCATTTACAAGAAACTGGCATTCATACTGTTATGATCAAGGACATTGCCAACTTAAGACAGCAATTGTTCAAGAATGACTCGGACGATGTTATCTACGACTTCATTACAGAGCTTGAAAAGCACGAATACGTCGTAGATTGGATAGTAGATAATGAGTCTAACATTTTACGAGGAATTTATTTCTCGCATAAAAATACAATGCTGTTGGCATGAAAGATTTTCTGAAGTGGTTCTTATTGACGCCACTTACAAAACCAACCGGCATAAAATGCCCTTTGTTAATGTTACTGCAGTAAACAACCTCGGGTACAAATCGCCAAAGACGATTGCAGTTGCATGTGCTTGGATTGCTGATGGAAAGGGAGATATGTATTAATGGGTCATAAAAATGTTACGCGCCATCATTTGGCCATCAAACGTTCAGCAACCGGGTATATTTGTTACCGATAAGGAGCAAGCACTTATGACAGCATTGGACATCTTTTTCCCTGATTCTCGCAAGATCATATGCATAGCACACATCGAGCGAAACTTCAGGGTCAATTTACGCAAGTTGTTCCAAGTTAAAGACGAGCATGAGGAGCTGGAAAGTTCTATCGACCAGTTATTCAGTTGCTGGACATTTCAAGAGTATGATAGTGCAATAGCTGCATATAAAGCTGCAGCTAAGAAAAGCAATAGTCCAGAAAAAGCAATCGAATATCTAGAAACGTAAGTCTGCAGACGGTTGGTTGACATACAGACTAATATATGTTATAAGCAAACTCAAACAAAAGGAGAAATGGGTTGACTTTTATACAAACTGTCGTATGCATTTTGAACAAACGTCTACCTACCGGGTAGAAGGTGCACATTCAGCAATCAAGCATGCGTTAGATAATGCTTCCGGCAAACTTCCAACAGCTTTCCAGAACATGAATCGATGGTATCGTATGAAGGTAATTAAAAATTGACAGAAAGCATAGAATATGATTATATAGTATATGTCGGGTACTAGGACACTGAGCTACGAATTCAGCTTAACATGGAACACTTTGGCCGTGATCCACTTTTATCTACGAATTATATTATATGCCTCCAAGAAATACAAGGTAAAGTTTCACGCTTGGAAATCGACAAAGTCAAAATAGAACTGGATCTTACATTTGCCCATGATACATATGTCCAATGTTTATGTTCTATGATAGTTAGTTTCGTCTTTCCTTGCCGTCATTTGCTTCCGTGTATTGTCGTATACCGCTGTCACTTATCACCAAAGGTGGCATTTTGATCCTACAGATGAAGGTAACGAGCTGCAGTGAGCTTATGCAGCCAATCATAGTAAAGCCCGATCCGATTGTCTGAAAGCAGGACAATGAGACGTCAATGTAAAAAAGTTGACACGTGTTCCAAGACAGAAATAAGTATAGGATACTGTATAACAAGATCTGGCAAACGGACGTAACTGACCAGAAGAAGAAGCTTTTCAGGGATTAGTGTTTCCAGTGGGGGACAGGTTATATATCAGATTGCAACCGAAGCAGCCCAATTCCTCCTTAAAGAACAGTGTGTCTCAAACGCGTACGTAACGCAATTTAAAGTGCCCGTGCTATGATAATACGACGCAAATAGAGTGTGTATATTCCATAGCAATCTGTCATATCATAACAGTTCATAGTGCACTTCATGCCCAAAAGATAATCAACAACTTGCAAGTTGTACAAGCTCATTACCTGCATTATGCAGCGCTATCCACAGGTCTGCTGGTGTAACGTGAACAAGAAGCAATAAATATTGCATCTATTTATTGAATGTTTTGCATAGTGTATCCATTATGCACATAGACATAGATAGAATCCATGGACCAAGTGGCAAACCACGCATCATCATGGACCACGCGTTTGGAATGAAGAGAAAATAGACAATATAAACAAAATTTGACAACACTTCACATCTTTCATTCTGGACTATGATGTACATCGATTTATAATGGGTCTTCATCGACGGATTAACTAAGTTGACGTCTTGATAATTTGAGTGAGACTACAGTATTGCCAAAAAGAGGCTTTCATCAGAAAGAGTCGATTTCATCAAGTCACCAGAAGAAGTTCCAAACAATCTTTTTTTTTTTGCTTTCTGTTCTTCTTTCCTCTTCCTTCCTTCCTCTCTTAATTTCCTTCTCTTTTAGTTTCCCTTGCACTTAATCCCTTCTTACCAATTGCCAGAGACACTATTAGAAAGTTTGGTATGAAATCCTTAGAAGAGCAATCACCCCGGTAAAAAAAAAAAGATCAAGCAAGAAAAAGTCGCTGTTGACAAAGAGACACTCGTAAGACAAAGCTGGCCAATATCCTCAAGCCATAATACAAATATATGAGAGTATGAGTCATATCAAATGCAATTAAGCTTACTAACTGATTTTTATTAGGACATTACCCAAGCTCCAAACGGGACTTCAACCGACTGAAAAATGAGCAAGATCTGAGCCAACAGAATCGCGGCATATATCATCTACGAAAGAAACCAACTTCGTTTGGGGAACCCACGATTACAAGGGTCATAGGAATCGATCCTGGTAAGATAAAGAGTCCTATTTATGAAGCTGTGTCCTTCTTACGTGCAAAACTAAGCATTCGGGATGTCGTGAGCACAGTGGCACGGCGGA